>JAGVSP010000667.1:0-60221 GCA_022494985.1 Micrasema minimum
TTCAGAAAACCGTATAGTCTATCAAAAGACACGCTAAATGTGTATATTTTTTAAGCGGGATCGTGTGCACGCAGAAATTTGTTGATAAAGCTAGCCATGTAAATATTTTACGTTTTTAAAAGCATTCAATATGTCAATATCTGCTTAAACGTTTACATAAAAAAAACATCAATTGGGCAATAATCCCACATCCTCTCACCCCTCTCCTAACGTAGAGGGAGATGTTATGCATCGTATCATTTTACATATTCGGGTAAACTGACGGGACCTAATGGAGTGCACTAATATAGGGAAAGTGGGGTAAATAATCTACACATTGATTCCGGCGTTATTTTATACTTTTTTTTAACCATATTTCCATCAAACACATTCAAATTTGTTTTACGTCCAAAAATACAACATTTACGTTAAAATCACAATGAATATGTATTATTCACTTACGCACTTTCAATCTGTTGAGTATTTTTGAAAAATATTTTTTTTATAGTACAGTTGTAGCATAGTGGTAGCGCATTTGACTACCATGTATAAGGTCGCGGATTTGATTCCCGTGGGCTCAACATGAAATATTTATTTATGTACATGTGGTTTTCATATTAAAAAAAGAAATGGGTTCTTCAAAAATATTATCGAATTCGCAAACAACATTATGAGTTAAGCCAGAATTATATTAGAGCCACGCCGCGTGTCGCAACACGTGGGTTTGGAATCGATTTCATACATTTAGTATGAAAATGATTATATTAGACAAGTCCCGCGTGTCGCCGACCGATCGGCCTGGGATCGGTGGTGGGGGAAGCGTGGCGACACGCGGCATGGCTCTAATATAATTCCGGCTTTACAGATAAAACCGTCTTTGTTTTAAAGTATCTACTTAAAAAAATAATATTTCAAACCGGTTTCGGAGTTTTGTGCTACTCCTTCTTCGGAGCTATAAACCCAAAGAATGAGTAATAACTATGAAACCACATGGCAGTTTTTCGTAAATATAAGTAGTTTAAAGTGTTTTATTTCATACTTATGGAAAAACTAAACTTGTAGACTAATCCAATTCTAATAATGGTCAGATATTAAAAAAAAAAAAAAAAAAAAGAAAGCTATGCAATCTTAGGATTTTTGCACATATTTCAATTTGTAAATACTATTTTCAATAAAGCCTAAGCGGCTTGTGCTTGAAAATAAGAATCGAGTGGTGTCGAAGTGGGGATTCGAACCGACGATCTCTGAACTCAGAGACCGCGACGCCACCCACTGGGCCACCACCCGTTCGAATGTCAAATACAAGGTGGAATTCGAAATGTTATGATACATCAAGTGACTACTTAACCCAGCCAATGACAGCTCATAAGCCCTGTAAACGCCTAGATATCCACATTCCCTTCCTATACTCTCGTCCCTGTTATTGTAATTATTGAATTATATTGCTTTTGTTTTTTTCAAATATCTTGTTAGAGCTTGTATTTATGGGAAGTTCCAACCCTGAGTAGTGAGTACAGTAGTAATTAGCATCTCTTGACTTTGCCCATTAGAATGCACAAATCAAGTTATCTCCAGTCCCCGGGGCTTCAGATGATGGAGCCCTAGTACAGGAAGTCGGGGCCCCCAGACGCCGTGATCCTATGGAATCCCGTGGATTAGCACTATAATCCTGACATTTCGATTGTGCTAATCTGAACAGGAAATTTAACTATGTCTGGTGGATCTCGTGCAGTTCATTGGACTAAAGGCACTAGTAATTATTGATGTGTAGCTTGTCCGCTTTGTAGTGTAGTTACCATGCATGAGATCGTTGGTTCGATTTCCGAAGGGGTCAATATTAAATATTTATTTTAATGTGGTTTTTCGCACTCAAATGTAATATACCGTGCCTGCTAATTATCAGAACATGCATAATACATGGTGTAACAAAACTCGTGAATCTAAATTGTATTAAGAAACGATTGTGTAATATGACTTTTTAATCTGAACTTGAAAAAAACTTTTTTTTTTCTACTCACAAAAGTTTTCATGAGGATAGCCGATTAAGTAAAATTGCCCAAATTCTTATTAAAACGCGTTTTTGTACTTTGTTTTCTTTATGGGTAGTATTAATTTGAGTACATGATATTTGATAACAATTTGCAAAAAAAATCATGCAAAAAGAATAAAAAAAAAAATTCTAGATAATCGACTCCAAATATTATGTAGATTCAATGGTTTTCCGCTTGTACATCGAGTTTTGTTACAACCTGTATATACATTCAGTGAAATGTCGCAGCGCTTCACATATATGACATCTCTCATTCTTTGCTAAAAAAATTATTAGATATTCTTATGATAGTGAGATTCTTAGTGAATCATTACACCTACTATGAAACGTCTGAAGATTTATCGAGAAAAATAAATCTGACTTCGAAAACATAAATATCGCAGAACACAAAGAGTGGATATTTCGATACGTATTATTAGCCCTTAATCACTTTGCTTTGAACGTATTCTGATGGACAACTCGGAAAAATTATTGCATTGATGACCGTCCTTATCCATAATGATGCACACAATTTGTTTATCACACAATATATTATGAAAATAAACCAAATTAAACTGCGATAATTAACAAAAACTGAGCTGATATCAGATATTATTGATATCCCAACTGAGACAGAGAAACTCTGGAAACGAATGTGGATAATCTGGGCGTTTACAGGGCTTATGACCTGTCATTGATAGACAATCCTTATTCGTTTCCAGAGTTTCTCTGTCTCTGTTGGGATATCAATAATATCTGATATCAGCCCAGCATGGGTATAATCCAGTCACTTGTCTACAAGTATTTGTACACATTCAAAATGTTGTCAAAAAGATTTACTGGTTAAAATATAAAAAGCAAATAAAAATTGGAGAGACATCTCAGGCGTCTTCTAGTAAGTAATTAAGTTCGGAAAGAGCCTTACCTACACCAATAAAGTTTGATTGCAAAAAAAAATCTTCTCAACAGATGTCACTAGCATAGAAATTCACTGTAATGTGATGCGTTGAGGACGAGTTCAATATATAGAAGTTTTAAAAATTTGCCTTATATGGTTATCAGATGATGGGCGGAATGGGAAATGTTGTAATACATCAAGTGGCCACTTAACCCAGCCAATGACAGGTCATAAGCCCTGTAAATGCCTAGATAATCCACATTCGGTTCCAGAGCTTCTCTGTCTCTGTTGGGATATCAATAACAATAACTAAGTTTACTTCCTACATAGATTTAGGTCGTTTCCTACGTAGATATACTACAACTGTCTGTTTTTATATATCCCGTTTACATAGAATAATGAAATGGTGGTTTGATTTTGCTATCGTGAAAATTGCAAAATGCAGGACCGACAGTATACGCAAGGACTGTCGATAAGTTCTTAATTATTTTTACGTTATTGGAAACAAATTAAATAAAATATTAAAAAGCCGGTCTGGTAATTACAGTAGGCTCAAAAGATAACCATCTTTCGGCGTACTAACTTAGAATTTTCCCATGTCTGAATAATGTGAGTAATAATTACAGTTGCATATATGAATGTTCACATATTATACGTATATATGTATTATGTAATTGGTTGCAGTTGATTACGCAAAGCACGAATACGCCTTAATGAAGTAACAATAATTATAGCACAACTTTTTAATGCATTTTCCTGTAAATGCAATAGTGTGTATAACGATAAGGAAAAAAGTTTTCCTGGTATTTTCTCCTTCATTGAAAATGAAAGGGTAGCTTTTCACAGTAAAGTGTTCAATTTCATAAACTTTTGAGTTTTTTCAATACAACTTGTTACTTGCGTGTAACCTTTCACCATGTAAATTTGATTAGTGTTTTTCTAACGTTTTGATGTATTTTTTTAATGTGTCGTGGATATTAGCGGTAAATCTTTTCATTTTGGCTAGTGATTTTGGTTTTGTGAGACAACAAACGCAGCAGCTACTGGTGTTTACGTACTGTCAACAAGTGAACGGGACTCGTATGGGAAAACAAAAATGTAGTCTTTAAAAAATTGTTTCATGTTTACAATGTTTATTTTACCAGGCATCCACAAGACCACAAGACATGATATTTTAATGTAATTTTTTTCTATGGTTCGATTTTAAGACAGTTTACTGGAAGATAAGGCCAAGAGTCATAAGTCCGCTTTTTGGTATAGTTATTCATATAAATTGTAAAATTAATTGCGACTAATAAAACACTTAGGAACACGTACAGAAACTGGTGGCCAATTGCTTAGCTTGAAAGCAGTAAACAACCTACATCCTTTATTCAATTTTTGAAAAATAAAGCATTTTTATTTTAAGCATTTTTAAAAAAGACACGAGAACTGAAAAAACTTATAAACTAATAATAAAAGGATACAATTTAAATATTCATAATTTAATTATTTAAGGGCTTACATTTAATTTCGTCCCTACATTAAGCAGACAACCGTAAACAAAGATCTCTCTTGGGGGAAAACAGCGTAAGTCGTTTAATCCCGGAAAAAAAAACAAATTTTTGGTCGTACATAAATTTCCCATTTAAAAAAGAGTGACAAAAATACCCGCATGAGATGGATCCCCGAGAAGGGGAGACCACCCCTACTACAATCCAGCTTAATTGATTACCTATGAGGGTTTCCTGGATTTTTTATTCATTTGCTCTGCAATGTAAATACGGGAATAGGAGTGACCTAGCAAACAATGGCCACATATAATTTGAACTGAAACATGAATTGGATCAGTGCCAATTTACATAAAATATATATGCCTAATGCAGGAAAAGTTGCCACCAGTAAATCACAGATGATTGTCGACGTGCTTAAAAACGTGCTAAGCATTTGACCGATCACAATGAACATACGTTCATATCACGGTCGCGTTACCAAGCACCATAGATGAAAGGCATACTTTGATAAATGTTTTGTTTTATTGCTTTCTCAAATTGATTTAAAGCAAATAAATGGCATGATAAATTGTGCACAAACATTTAAACTAAACTAAATTATTTTACTTTACTTACAGTTTTGGCGTATTTTCCATATTTAAAGCGGTTATTAATAATCCCGATCGATAACCTTTAACGGATGTTCCATTGTGATCGCGAAAACGTTAAACATCCATGGTGAGAAATCGTTATCACGCCGCTTATTAGCACGTCGATAGTCATCTGTGATTGAGCTACTGATTAGGCAATATTTGGCGCAAAATGTAGGTTCTAATATTTATAATTTATTTATATTATCCACTCCTAATGATTGGACACTGCATTGGTACACCAGTGCAGTGTATCTTGATAATTTATTAAAGCAAAATGATCAGTCTAACGCTTCAGGTCCAGTCCAAGGTGTCACAAATTAAATGATTTTAGGTAAAAACCACATCTGAATCAATATTTCATATTGGCTTCAATTTTTTATTTCCTAACTGCGTGCTTAAGTGTATCTATATGGCGACTATATATATTGGCGACTCCTGACCTAGCCTTTTGGAGCTGGTAAATGGCTCTGGCCGTAAAAATATGTAAATAATTGTTATTTTATGACACCCATATTTATGACTTAGAAATAAACTGACAGAATATTTTTGATTACCGTAAATTCTAATTTATAGTCTTAAAACAGTAAAATGGCATATTTTCTTGCGAAAAAATACTTCACTCACGATATAATTAGATTGCATTCGCTTTTTTATACCGATTTACGGAAACGTAATTTCTCGTTTGTATGAATGTGGCTTCCTAAAATTAAAGCTTGTTTTTATTTTTACAAAAATCTGTTTGGATTAGTTATGCTTTTTTAAAAATTATATTTTTTAACACAATAAATGTAAATAAAAACAAATATTTATTACTTAAAATATTTTTTTGAAATATGTGTTATAACCTTGCCCAGGAGGTCACTTTATGCGTTTTTATAAATAAGATAAAAAGGTAATAATATAAATAGCCGTGTATTGTTCATTTTTTCAACATTAAATAAATATATTATATGCAGTTCAACATTAAATAAATATATTATATATGAGTCATTCATTGCCTGTGTCATGACAAACCACTGATGACATGGCTGAATTCTCGATGATTCATGATAGCCAGTATATCATAATTTTGATAAATTCACCTAGTGGTGTGTTGGCCGATGTAAAATGTGTTTGTGGGAAGCGGTTTACCCACTAAACTGCAACACTAGCAGTTATTCATAGGAAATATGAATAATCGCTCTACTGGCAATGAAAGTTTGTTTGATCCCATAAGCGCATCTTTATTGCACATCAAACATGTACAATGTACGAGATGTAACTCTGAGCAAATTCCGAGATAGTCAATATAACTATATTTAAGTCATGATGTCATTCATTAAAAAAATATATATTAGTTGGCTTTTTGTACGTATGGTATACATTGGCGGATTTATTGCCCAGTTGGCAATTTCTTCCAACAAACCAATATAACCAAGTAGCGCAGGTATTTAACGTAAACGCATTAATAGAAAGAAACACTTTTCAATACTAACTAACTAACTAACTAACCATCATGACATTTCCCCGAAGCGGTAGGCAGAGAGGATAAAACGCCATACCACTCTGTCCTGACATACTTCCTTTGCTTCCTCTACATTCATACATCTTCTCATGCACATACACCGATTATTCCGACTTTTCACATGTCCACTTTCAAGTACTTGTCGTACTTGTCATGCCATGTCTTTTTCGGCCTTCCTCGGCTTCTACGTACAGGCACACTTGCATTTAAACTTCTTTTAGCCGTTCTTTCATTACTCATTCGCTCCACATGACCAAACTATCGTAAAACCCTTTCTTAATTTTGTCGATAATGCTTATCTCAGCCTTGCACTCTGCTCTGATTTCGACATTAAATTTGTACACCTATCATACATAGTCTTACCACACATTCGCCTGAGAGATTGCATTTCAACAGCATTCAGTCTACTTCCATCCTTCTTTTTCCATCACGCATCAACACCACGCATCACTACCATACATAAGGGTTGGTACCAGAACTCCGTTGTGTACTGCCAATTTTACTTCTTTCGATAAGTTCTTATTTGCCACTATCGATTTTAAGGCATGCACACATATATCACACACTCAATGTCTGCCTAGGATAGAAGGGAGGTAAAAACAGGAATAAAAATTAAAGAAGAGATAAGAAAAGTTTTTTCAGCTGTTTTTTAAAAGAAGTGACCGTTTCGGCTTTCGGGAGCTGATTCCATAGTCCAGCCGCATGCACTGTAAAGGACTTTGAGTAGAAGGAAGAACTATGGGCAGGAATTAGCAGTGTATTCATATCAGTCATGAAATATTTATTTACATTTTGATATTAATATTTCATGATGCCTTGGACTGGTACTGAAGCGGACTGATCATCCTATCTTTATGTAATAAAATGATCAAGAAACACTGCATTTGGTGTATCAATGTAGTGCCCTATGCACCATTGGGTGCGGATAAAGGAAAGAAGTAGTAGTAGTAACAGAAAAACGCTCTGGCTTGTGAAAAATGTAGTAATAACTAAATGTCATTATAAATCCAGGTTTTTCGGTTCCGTTTTTATGCCAAAACGGTTATTATCGTTAGTGTTGAGGTCGAATTGTCCTCAATGTCACATACTTAGCTCATATTCATCGATGAAACTTAATACAAAATCAAGTGATGATTTAATTTTCAAACATTTCATAATGTTTTTAATGTATAAAATAAAATAAAATAGGGGAGTCAAGGGATTATAAATTTGTTAATATATACAGGGTTATTTTTTAGTCAGTTAACAAAAAAAAACCCTGAATTCAGTATCGTTAATAGAACCCATTTCAATAAAAAAACATGTCCTTTCTCAAATAAAAAAAAAGAAAAGTGCACTCAAATAATTCCTCAGAAATAGTAAAGACTTGGTCACCGTCCGCCCGGTACTACGCGAGCGGCGTGCGCACCCCCCCCGCGCGCATTCCCCCGTCGCACTTACCCTTATGTGCCGCGCAATGAACAACAGCTGTGAATAGGATGGATGTACGTAATTTGTAAAAATTATAGGAATATAAAATAATAAATCGTAAAAAATAAAAAGGAAATGTTTTTTTATTGAAATGGGTTCTATTAACGATACTGAATTCAGGGTTTTTTTTTGTTAACTGACTAAAAAATAACCCTGTATATTCAAAATGTTGTTGATTCATTTTCAATTTACAGTTTTGTATAATATGAGTATTTTGACAGTGTTTGTCAGGGTAATCACGAGAGTTTTTTTAAACTTACAATTCCAGCTTAGTTCCTATTACACAATGTTAGCGCTTGTAATGCAATACGATTGGAATGGTTTCCACGCTTCGAATATAATAAAACAGGTCTCTAAACATTTACTCGTTAACTGTGGATTTTCATTCTTTGAGAAATGGGACTCCAGTGCATTTCCACACAATTGTGGTCCCGGCATACTAATCACAGAGTTGGGCGAGAAGAGACAGTTGGTAATTGATGGCCCAAGTCGTTTGTATAGTTTTTATCTACCCGATGTGTTAGGCAAAATTAAACTAGAGATTACTCCATGCGGGGCAACGGTTTTCTGAATTTACAGTTCCCATTTTTTTCAGTAACTACGTGGCTTTCAGGAATACTAAAAAGCAACGCCTTTAAATTAGGAATACGAAAAACATGATGTAACTCATTTACTTACCACTCCTTTTCCGAAAAAGAGTACAGAACGTCACAAAACTCTGTCCTGGAATATTTCCCTTGCACGCACGCACGCCGCAATCTTACAATCAATTTATCTAGTAAAATTTGTACGAGTATATCCTTTAAAACCAAGCCTGAGCAGATGTTTTTTGTATATATCATAATATATTATTTAATAACATTGCATATGGTCAAAGTTGACATGGGCAGGTCACACAGCCAGATTATTTATTTATGAATGGATTTTTTAATTTTTTTAAAATTATTATATTTATTTAGTACTATATAATTTTTACATAGACTAATATAATTACTATACACAAAATTTTTGTTTTCGTAACTCTTCTTATCCTACTATTACTTATTTTTCAATTTAGCCATAATACAATACATACACTAATGTTTTTCACACATATTTTTTACATTTAACCTTAATAACTTTACATTTTGTTCATTTCTTATTTCATCAGGAATCTCCTCATACATTTTAATGCCCTTATACATTAGACAATTCTGTGACATAGCTTTTTTTCTTTTCTAATCTTATATTTTTTAAACCTCTTTTTGCATATTTATGAAAAAAGTCATTGTTTTATAATTTGTTTTGCAAATTTCTTGGATTTAACCCTTTTACAATTTTGTTAATTTCATTAGCAACATTATATTTAAATTATTAACGTAAAAGGATTAGGTATGTGTTTCAGTACACAGATAGATACTCGGCTAATATAATATCTTAGAGGGAAAGTAAGCTTCTTCAGATGAATAATTTGAATCACACATGAGACTCGTGTAATGTCCTAAGTAAGTAAGACATCAAAAAGTAGCCAGAATACATCTGACAAGACGCGGTCCCCGGAGTGCGGAACGCTCTTACTAACTTACATTGAGAATTCCGTTTGCAAAGCGAGCAAGACCAAGAAGTGTCATATTATGTTGTATATTTACCATGTCTTCCTAACACGACTCTTAATACTGGAAGACAAACAAAGTAGCGACAAAGAGATTCCACAAACAAACAAGATAACCGTTTATTTATTTATTTATTTATATATTCTAAGATATATAACCAAATGGACACACAAACCAAATTATTAACCGACTTCTTCAAGTACAGGGTCGGTGTCGTTAGTTGGATAAGTCTAATGGGTCGTGTATATATTGAAAATGCCTGCAAAAATATAGCTTTGTAATTATTAAAATTTGGTATGCTGTAAATTCTTAATTTGTGAAATCAAACTTATGTATAATACTACAATGCCCTGACTCGACACGGACTATCTAGTGAGTCGGGGCTAGATCATTGGCATGGGTCTCTACTGATTGAGTCGCCATCCCATTATTGTGATTATTATTGTGAAATGTGTGAAAATGAAATAAATAATAAATAAAATAAATTAATACATTTGCAGTCTGAACAGTTTAAATTTATCATAACCCCGGACTTATATAGCTAGATATAAATCCGTGATAAGTCGGGACATTTACATTAAATGCTCTACATAAATATATAACTAACAATAAAATAATAAAAAAAATACATGATGTACTATTTGTAAACACTCTCGAGTAAGCCAGGATAATCCAGTCCTTGGTCTAAGTTTTAAACTGTTTATAGTCTTTAGAATATTTTACTTCAATCTCCAAATCATTACACAGTTTTGGGCCCAAAACAGTAAAATGGCGTAGTCATGAAGAAGACCTTTTGTAAGGCACACAGTAATTTAAGAAGAAAATATATATAATAAAATGTTAAGAAAAAAAAAATAGGAAGAAAAGATAGAATAGAGGACAAGAATGAATGAACCCATGAATTTATTATAATAAATATGCTCTTGTTTCAATTCAATGTATCTTGATCGTAATGCACCATTAGGTGCGGATAAGGGAAAGTCATCATCATCATCATTCCATATCCGCTCTCAAAGCATAATATCGTTGCTTCCACCACAAAATTACCTAACTGCAAAAGGGTCATTTTAGAGGAAAGTGAAAAAACCATAATCAGTCATTTTAGAGGAAAGTGAAAAAACACGTAAATAATGTTTTTTTTCTGTTATTTTTTTATTTTAACTTAATTCAAAATGTATTTACAATATAACGGCCATGCTACTTATGGAATTTTGTTTAAAGAATAATTGTCACTTGTATAATTTGTTGTATATGTAACTCAATGTTTGTAGTTTTCCATAATTATGAAATTTAACATATTTTGTTTTAAACTACTTTTTTTATTTTTAACACGCCAACCGGTTTCGGAGACACTATTCCTTCATCAGGGCTTTGTATAATAAAAATTGAAAATTAAGTAATAAGTCGCTAACTAAAAATTTTGAAGTTCACTCTCCTCTCCACCTCTTATCTCAGTACCTGGTCAAAAACTTCAACATTTTTAGTAAGCGACTTATTACTTAATTTTAAATTATTATTATACAAAGCCCTGATGAAGGAGTAATGTCTCAGAAAACGATTGGCGTGTAAAAAATAAAAAAGTAGTTTAAAACAAAAGTTGTTTAATTTCATAGTGTTGTATAATTGTTGCATAAAACTATTTTTGTGTATATAATTTTTTTTAAAACAATTTTTTTTAGTTGATAATTTTGTGGTGGGGGTCATCATTGCGGACAATATTGTATTAGTCCAAAAAGTGAAAATTGTCATTTAGGTAATTTTGCGGTGGAAGCAACGATATATAGATTCCACAAACTGCCTTCAATCCAAGCAATCGGCCGCCAGTTTCCGTGCATCCTCCCAAATCAATAAATAAAAAACAAAAAAAAATAACGTGTCGATAATTATATGCTGACGCCGAAAGATTCACCATTTACAAATAATAAATTAGTTATCTTAAATTGTAATATATTTCGCTATATATTTATGTGTATAATAGTTATCGCTTTACATTAAGATCACCAAATAGTACCGAGAGAGACCCGAACTAGAGGTCTGCAGAATAATGCCGTCGGGACACATTTGCATTAGTCCTAAGGTGCACAAGGAGTGGAGCAAATGTATGGAAAACTATGCTAAAGTACTTAATCTAATCATCAATGCAAAGACACTGAGCATTCTGCCCGTATCTGGGAGCATTGCATATATTATTGTACCCCTTAAATAAAAATAGCACCAGGTACTAAGATAATCACCCTTTTTAGTACAGAAGTTTCTAAATTTTCTATTTCGTAAAATATGTATTTTCTGGCTTAATCTATGTGTTGATGTAATGTAGTTATATATAACTCATGAGAATACAATTCTTTTTTTATGAAACTTACAAATAAATCAAATATTCTATCAGTAAGTGTGAAATTACACCCAAACAAAAATAAATTAATTTTTTACTATTTGAGTTTTCCACTTGATGACTTGAAAGTAATTAATTAATTTTTGTCGATCACCACGGTATTAATAGACGTCCCGCAGCTCTGACGTAAGCTGCCGGCGAATTGTCAACAGTGGACGCTCAGGACGCCGAGAATCTGATGCCTCGTAAAATAGGCAAGCATGGTTAAGGCTTTCGGGACGCATACGTAGTAGGTATATGGCCTAGCCACCCGATACGCCTTCGCCGGATGACAGTACATATAGATACCAAGGGTTGCTGCGTCCGTTGCCTCACTTCTGGGTTCCTTACAAAATCAAACCACCGCATAACTTATATTCTTCTATGACACCTATTCTCAATACTCAGAAGTTGCTATTTTGGGCATTGGTTAGGTGCCATGATTCGCAGCCATAGAGAACAGAATAACAATTTTATCGTTAGCTAGGTCAAATTCGAGAGAGTCTACTAACTAACTAACCAACTTAACCATCACGCCTTTTCCCCGAAGGGGTAGGCAGAGAGGATAGAACGCCACACCACTCTGTCCTGGCACACTTCTCTTGCTTCCTCCGAATTCATACATCTTCTCATGCACGCACGTCGATTATTCCGACTTTTTACATGCCCACTTTCAAGCACTTGTTTAACTTGATCATGCTATGTCTTTCTCGGCCTTCCTCGATTTCAACATCCAGGCACAGTCGCATCATATATTTTTTTAGCCGTTCTTTCATCATCCATTCGCTCTACATGACCGAACCATCGTAAAAGACCTTTCTAATTTTTGTCGATAATGCTTATCTCAGCCTTGCACTCTGCTCTAATTTCGACATTTGTACACCTATCATACATATAGTCTTACCACACATTCGCCTGAGAGATCGCATTTCAACTGCATTCAGTCTACTTTCATCCTTCTTTTTCCAACACCACGCTTCACTACCATACATAAGGGTTGGTACCCGAACTCCATTATGAACTGCCAATGAGTCTACAAAGTATCATAAAAGGTAGTATCATAGGAGAGAGGTATTATTAAAGTGATGCAAATTATGCCACGTTTGTATTTAAAAAACAACTCCTTTATTCATAAAAAATAAGGTATTTTAAATTACTCTTGCCGTTTACTTTACGATTCGTTCTGACGTCAGTTACCATTAAACTAATCGTATTAAAATTTAATACCCATGCATATTATATGCGGTAAATTCAAATTTATATCTCAAACATTATGCAAAACTTTATATTCCAATCCACTCCGACCTGAAGTTGTACCGAGTGGTGTAATGTTGTACCCATAAATTTGCATGCAATCGGGAAACGTATAAATTACTTTTATATGTAAAAAAGTCGGCCCTTAAAAGGTTGACGTGGTGTCAATGAATTTTGCATGAGAAAAGTAATTAAAGCTACATTTACGTCATATAACATATAACGAGTGGTTTTTTAGAATAAAAACAAAGTTTCGGTGTCAACCCGGATGTTTTGAAGTAAATGAGGAATAATGTACTAAGGTATCCCTGATCGCCCTGACTCGACACGGATTATCTAGTGAGTACGATTGTCATGGGTCGATACTGAGTGAGTCGCCACCTTTTGTATGAATTTAATAATTAATATGAAATTAAACAACTTTTGTTTGAATCTACTTTTTTTAATTTTTTTACACGCCAACCGGTTTCGGAGACGAAGGGGTAGTGTCTCCAAAACCGGTTGGTGTGTTAAAAAATAAAAAAAGTAATTTAAAACAAAAGTTGTTTAACTTCATAATTTTGAAAAACTACTAAGCGAGTGCTACAAACATTGAGTTAATATTAATAATTATTGTTATTATAGTAAATGAAATATCAAATGTAAATAAATAACGAAACGTAGTTTTTTTTAACAGAGTCCAGTTGTTAAAGTTAAGAGCTACTTTGAAACGGATTTCATTCGTTTTATAAAATCTCTCAAATTGTAATATTTTGGTATATGCTGCTATCCAGCGAAGGCGTTTCGGTTGACTAGGCCATATACTACGTATGCCTCCCGAGAGCCTTAACCATGCTTGAATATTTTACAAGGCATCAGGTTCTCTCTCGTCCTGATCGTCCACTGTAGACAAATCGCCGGCAGTTTGCGTCAGAGCTGCGGGACGTGGACTTGACTTGGGAGGATGCCAGGGAGCTGGCGGCCGATCGCTGTTTGTGGAAACCATATGCTCCACATAGTGAGCGGATACGGTATGATGATTATACAAATATTATAATAGGTTTCTTCATCTCTGTTAAGACTTTGAATCTTTCTTTGTGTTAAATAGACCTTATAATATCGTGTATCCTGGATGTCTGAGCCAGAAGTTGTTCGATAATGTTAGCAGTTTCCTTGTTCAATATTTTTTCCCTCAATGCATTTTATTTCAGGTATTCTCTTCTTTCTTTTGCCTCCGATCTTTGTTCTTTACTCTTCCCGGGGTTAATGTTGTGTCTAGAAAAGTCTGAATTCCAATCTTCCATTTGTATGTTATCTATTCATCTATTGTGCACCTTGCTCACATTTCTTTACTTGAAATAACCAATCGTTATCATAAATAAATTACATTATCAAAATATGAATAAATAAATTTTCCGAAAATAAAATGAATAAACTACGTTTGATTTATTGAGTAAATCATCGCATCACCTAATCACGAGTTCTTTTCTTTAAGGCTTATTGTAAGCTTATTATTATGTATTTATTTGATTTTCAATGTTATAAAATTTCGTGATGTATCTTAAATATGGTTATTTCTCTCTAAAAAATATGCGTCTCCAAAATTCGTGAATTTTAAATTCAATCTAAAAAAATAATAAAAAAGGCGAATTAGAATAATTTTATTTATAAAGGCTTATTTATATTTGCATAGCAATGTTTCAATTGTAAAAATATCAAATATTTCATAATATTTCATTGAAAAAATAATAAGACCATCGTTTTTTCCTGCGAATATTACCAATTAATATGTTTTCTTATGTCAAAGATTCTTCATAAATTACATTAATATTTCTATTCTGATTGTGTATTCTGTGTTCAATCTAGTGATTAATTTTCCAAGACTGATCTAGTAGGTTGAACAAACGAAGAATTGATAGACACAAACATACAAGTAATTTGCTTAGTATTTAGCTGTACATGTTACAGTAATATAAGAATATGTTTGGGTCATTAATATGGTCCTCCAATTTGACATCTCAACAGAGACGAGAAGTTTGGAAGGGAATATGGATATCTAGGCGTTTACAGGGCTTATGACCTGTCATTGGCTGGGTTAAGTGGCCACTTGATGTATTACAACATTCCCCATTTCACCTAGTATTTGATATCCATATCTGCCAATGTGAACACTCTCTGTCATCCATTGAGAAAATTTCTAAGCATTTTAGCAGAAACCTTTATGATTGCAAGTGAGATTCTTACCGAATTATATCACCTACTAGGAAACGCCTGAAGATGAATCTTCAATTTGTTATGCTTATAACTTTTACCAGCTAATTTTTATAAACAACATTTTGAGTGTGTCCAAATACTTGTAGAGAAAAACTGGATTTCACCCATTACGGGCTAATAATTACAATTTGACATCTCAACAGAGACGAGAAGTTTGGAAGGGAATATGGATATGGTCCTATTTAAAGTTTAATAGAACGTTTTAATTGTCGATTCAATCAACGTCATCGTTCATATTTTATAAGGGATTAAGTGCAAACTTTTCATCTCCACATAAAAATCTAGAGATAAGACTCTTAGCTGTCGATTTAAGTGCAGATTATTAAAAATAAGGTGGTATCGAGCAGATTACGTACGGTCGCGTGCATATATGGCGGGTGCGGGCGATGCAATTTATTTTCATTAACATTTTGCATGCTAGAATAGGGAACACTTTCATCCACATAGTTCCTACCAAGTGCTTGTTAATAAAGTTTTATTCTGTAAGTAAAACTCACATTTAATGTGCCACTTCACATCAGGAATTACCACTTTAAAGTTATAGTCAGTGATTGCTGTTACGGGTATCCTTACATGCAACGGAGTACGCTTAACCCTCAACTACTTAACCAAGAAAATGGTTATAAGAATCTATGAAAATATAAACAATCTGTGTTTTCCATTTTTGGTTTACGCCTACACGATCTTTATTCTTAATTCACAGACGTTTAAAAACTTCCGTTATTTTTTTGCATGAAGAAAAGTTTATTAGTCTTAGTCCCTTTGGGTAAAAAGCGTGATGGCTATTACTTGGTGCTTCATCATGAGGCGGACAAATTAGGACAGCATTAGTTACGAATAAGGGAACAAAAAATACGTTATATTCTTGGACAATCTTCAAACCGACCCATTTAAACATAGGCGATAGTTGTAGTTACGGGTTAAAACATAGTTAAGAAATAAAGAGCACTAGAAAACGTGTAATACCGCCATGACACTATAACGCGTGAATTAAGTTCCAGTATACAGCGTTAAGATACAAAATGGCCACACTGTAATTTGAATGGATGGTTATCACGTAATTTTATTATTTTATCGCGATAAGCGACTCATGAGCATTACGTTAATTAATTAAATTACGAAAAACACGGCTATAATTTGGTCTACCAGCGTGTTTTAAAAATACTTCATAACTTGATGAATTACATTGGTAATTATTTTTATTCATTTTTTGGATAATTTTGCAGTCGCAAATGGGGTTTATTATCATGTGGCAAACTCTTTCAATAGAAAATATTGTTTGTAATCGTCTGGTCAAAAACTTCTGACATAAAGTTGTACAAAAATATATTTTAAAGCGCATACATGTATGTAGGAAATTTTATATACAGTACAGCAAGTCAAAGCAATTGATTTCAGAAGCGTATTTTAACAGTTAATAGACAAATATAAAATATCACTTTTAATTATTTGGGCTAGATGACAGAATCTAAACATCTAAAAAATATATTTATGATGATCAGATAACTCATGGGTTCCCAAACTCATTTGACCCGTGGCCCCCTTTTCAGACACAAAATTACACAAGGCCCCCCTGGAAATTTACCTTTTTTAAATAAAAAAAAACAGAAAATGTAGGGTACTTATTTTTTATACATTTAATTATAGTGTCATATATAAGATACGCAAACGCTGGCGCTGTAACGACAATGTAAACCGACCATCATAGGCCCATGGCGGTTGATTCATGAACTACATGTGTACGCATATAATTTGAAACATCACAAAATCATAGATGATATTTATTACACGTATGTACATCCTGTAATAACAGATTTTTCTAATTGTATAAGGTCATACATTTTAGCACCTCATGGCCCCCTGATTGCTTTCCAGAGCTCCCCTACTCCCCCAGAGCCAGAGAAGGCCCCCTCAGATCTCTCCAAGGCCCCCTGGGGGGCCAGGTGGCCCACTTTGGGAACCTATGAGCTAACTAATACACCAACATTTGCATTTTAGTGATAGAAAAGATGGCTCTGAGATAACTTAAATCATCGTTTGGGAAGCTGACTGCTTCTTGTATGCTATTTCAACAAAACACCCTCTCTCTTTGCCAATTCCATTCAATTTTCCTCTCGCTTCCAGTTCTGAGATTTTTTTCTCTTTATTTTCCCTACAGTGGGCGTGTTGAGAAACATCCCCGGAAAACCAACGGTAAAGTGGAAACAGCGCGCGTTTTCTTTCATTGGGTTTTTCTTTTGTGATCGCTTATGTAATGTGTAGGCTTAGGCTCCCCGCAAAACAGCGATACTGGGAAATCGCTGCTTTATGGGGATTCTGAATTTCAGATAACACAGACATACGTTTTTCTAAATACGGAGGCTAGGAAGATACAGTAGTCGACAAAAAAACCGGTGTTAAAACGTGGTTGCTACGGACGATTAATGTTAATGATTTTTTATTTAGCAAGTTGAGAGGAAGATATAAATATCACAGTTACACTATACATTCATTAAAGTACATTAAAGTACCTACACCAATAAAGTTAGATTGCCAAAAATGCCTAACCATCTTCTCAACAGATGTTGAGAAAAAATAGTCTGTCGAAAAACCAACTCAAATGTGGATACTTCTGTACAAAATCAATATATATAGAAGTTTCAAAAATTTGTCAAATTTGGTTGTCAGATGATAGGCGGAATGGGGAATGTTGTAGTACATCAAGTGGCCACTTAAACCCAGCCAATGACAGGTCATAAGCCCTGTAAACGCCTAGACAACCCACATTCGTTTCCAGAGTTTTTCTGTCTCTGTTGAGATATCAATAACATCTACATTCATTAAATTCACTTGAAAAACTAGTCGTTCACTAAAGGACTTGAACCTGGGACCATCTGATTTCGCGTCAGATGCTCTAAACACTGACCTAAGCGACTAACAACAAACATACCTCGCAATAATGACTACTTACACTCTCTTTTAAAAACTCCATGCAACCAATTTACCAATCAACCAAAAAAACGATGTCAAAAATATTTTTTTCGTTATTTAAATATGCTTCAAACTTTCATGAGAAAGAATCGTCTTGGCGTTATCGGCAAAAACCAATGAAAACTTGAAACCTCCTAATAAAAGCTCCGATCCATTTGTGTGTTTGGCAGATAATTTGAACAATACTGCTATCTCATCGTCAAACACTTTGTTCAAATTGCAAAAAGTCAATGGCAGAAGTAATGCGAAGAAACTTTTACTGACAAAATACCTATAAATCTTCGTTACAGTAATCGTGCGTTACAACAGAGATAGATTTTTTTTTCAAATCTTAAAATATGGACGTTAATCTATTATAAATATATTGTTTTCTTATATAGGAAAAAAATGTCCTTTTTAATTGCGCTTTTTTCTGTTTGTTGTTTGTTCATTATTTTTTTTTTTCATCCTAATATTTATAACTGATCACAAATATGCTTTTTATGTTTTAATAGGTATACACTGATTTCAAATATCTTAATTTCGTATATATAGTGTAAGAAATAAAATCTCTTACGAATTCTATTCTTGTTACCATTTTGTGTTATTTTGTCTATTTTTTTTTAATGTTTTGTTTTTATTGTTTTTCTTTTTGTTTAGTTTTGTTTTATTTTATTTTTATATACTGTAGAACCTTATGACAAAACTTGAGTTAGTTTTATAAGGATTACTGTTAAATTATTTCTTACAATAAAAAAAAAAAAAAGACTAATGACTAATGACATAACAACAGGCGTTTTTAAGTAGACATTTGAATTCCTATGATTTACCTAAATATTTCCATTTCAGAGTTGCCACCAAATAGTCAGAAATAACTGTCAATTTTTCTACAATTTTGTTGCATGTTTATTTGAAAAATCTTCGATACTGATTATTATTTATGGAATAAATATACACTACAAAAAAATATTGAAAAATCCAAATAAAAGCCGAGTGATTCCTGGTTGAATAAGGTAACTGCAATACGTTATTCTTGATATAACTGCAATACGTTATTGTTGTGGTATCCAAAATTCATGGCTCAGTAACTTTGCTGTTTTACATTAGTATTTTACTAAGGTTCCTTCTGAATTAATTTAATCCGTTTATTTCTTTGACAGTCTCCGGTAGTTCATTATACCTTTTGAATCCTTTGTACATTATGCTGTTCTGAGAACATGTCTTAGATCTATTGATTGTCTTTAAATTATTTTTAATTCTGGTGTTATACTCATGGGTGTTGCGGTTAAACTGAACCTTTGTCATAAAACAATCTGGTAATAAACCTAACAATTCTAAGATTGTGTGTGAAAATATTGTCCGCCTCATGGCGTAGTAGATAGCGCATTGGACTATAAAGCATGAAGTCGCGAATTCGATTCCCGATGGGATCAAATGAAATATTTTGAAGTTAATTTCTCACATAAACACATTTCATAGATACACGTATGTGATACCTTGAATTATAGCTGAGGCGTAAGACCATATTGCTTTCATGTAACAAAATGATTGAGATTCACTGAACTTGGAGTATTAATGCAGTGCCTTATGCACCAATGCGGATAGTGAAAATAGTTGTGGTTGCATGCAAAAATACTGTTTTATGTTAGATTTTTAACGCGATCCGAAGTATCTATACTTTGTATTATAATTATTTGTTTTTTACTGTAAGAACAGCAGTTTACCGGTACCGGCGCGGCGTAACAATAAGTTTTAAAAAATCACTTGAAGCGCATTGTTGTTTCCGTTTTACTAAGCACACATGATTTTTAAAGTTACAAAAACTATACTTTAAAAGGAAATTATAACATCATCAACGTCTTACCGTTTATTTTTTTATATATATATATGCTCTCAGGTGCTTTATTGCATATTGAACAGAAAACTCAACGTTTTGTGCGTAATTCTAGCGATAGAGATTATAATTTAGGCTAATTTATACCCTTATAGATTTCACCATAAATTCCTACAAACATTAACCCGTTGCCTTTACAATACGTTCAGGTAAATGTCCTTTATAAATAGTGTATTTTCACCAACCTACCCTCTATACAGCCTTGGGTAGAATCGTAGAAGTTCCTTCTTCCCCTATAATTTGATAGAATCAGCCTTAATTTCCTGTTCCTATTCCCTAATTTTCAACCAATTTCTCAATCGCACTGAAACCTGTTGAGTACTGCTATCTGATTGAAGGGAAATGAAAAAGTGTATCGTAAATTACGGAAAACAATTATTTTGTTTTTATTTTAATAGAATATTTCAATTTCATTTTCAGCATTAAAGCTAAAAATTACTGATTCTTCTTATTCGCACCCAATGTTGCATAGAATACTGCATTGTTTCACGAAATGTTCATTTATTGAAAGATGATATTGATCAGTTCAGATCTTGTCCAAGATATCACGTATGAAATATTTATATCAGAAAAACACATTTTAATAAATGTTTCACATTTTAATAAATGTTTCATAAAAACCCGTCGTCCAGTCCCCTCCAGGTAATGATGAATATCTGGTCCAACTCAGGTTTCGTTCATCTGCTACTAATTGTTTCGTCTTGTCTCATCAAGTCCATTCTCTTATTTTCCAATTCTCGTCTCGCCCAGTCTCGTCCAGTGTCATTCAGTCCCCTCCAGACCCATCCAGTCCCGTCCAGTATCGTCCAGTCTGGTCCATTCCCAGGTATATTCGTTCAGTTTTAGCCATATTTGCTAGTCTCGTCCAGTCACGTCCAGCTTCGTCCAATCTCGGCCACTCTCGACCATCTTCGTCCAGTCTTGTCCAGTCCCGTCCATTCTCAGCTATCTTCATCCAGTTTCATTCATATTCGTATCTCGTCAGTTTTCGTCCATTCTCGTTTTGTCTACACTTCGTGTTCTCTACCTCATAAAGTATTAATACTATAATACTGATTCATAACAGAAATGCCTCTTTTAAATTATTTTTATTCCCTTGGTAGAAGAACCATAAATTTTTTTTTCCATTCGCAACGCTTCATAATTAAATAAAACTCAAATATTTGAGTATGTCATAGGAACTCAAATGTTTACTTTTTATTTTTTTAAATGTATAATATGTACAACTCATAATTGAAAGATAAGAGTAGTTAAAAAAGTGAAGGGAGGTAGTAAATACGTTATAGTTAAGCGCACTTAAATGGGACATTAAACTGTGCCGTTTTTTGTTCTTTAATTATGTATAATTTTACGAACTTCTATCGATTATACAATTTAGCAACATTACTCATATGTCAAATAGTTGATTTTCGATATTTTGAATTTCGATCTAGGATTTCTGTTTATAATTTTATATCACATTTATTCGCCATTATAAAAGTTTATCATAGTTTATTTGTTACGGGTATTACCTAAACTATTGAATATTATACGTATCATACTGTCGCAATCGCCGCAGGTGATGCGCGCGCAGAAACTGTGTGTAAAAATGTATAGAATTAGCGCACAGGGAGAATTCGACACATACAGTTTTTCAGACAGTTTTCTCTTTATACTGGACAGTGCGTTTTAGCGTATTTAGGAAAAATAAAAGACGTACGTAATTAAATAATTCTATAGCGGTCTCATGTGGTTATTTTTTATACTTCCCTATCATTAAGATTTCTTTAAACTGTGGAATAAAATCTGTCCCAGCTTGTGACTACTAAAAGTTATTTAAATAGTTTGAATTTATTTAACATAAGTGGACAAAAACCAGATATTTAATTCCAGATGACGTGAAAAATTCAAGGTGGTACAGAATTTTGAATTGCAAAATGTAAAGAGTTTGTTTTTTATTTAACAAATAAAACCAAGGAAAGTTAGAGAGAGTACAGAAAACATTTCTATTCAAGAAGTTTTAGTAAGTTAGTAGGTTCGTAGAAGACATGAAAAATTGTCCAAGTTTGTGAGATTTTAAAAGTTAAAAAAAACAAGGTGTTTGATGTTTAACTGGATTATAAAACACACAAACAGTCGCCCAACGTTCACAGTTTTCGCAAAATTTTCCAACGTTTTCCTGATTTTTGTGTTTGAACATTCAAAAGCTTTGAAAGCTTGGAAAAATCCCCAGTAAAGATTTAACTTTTGAATCATACTTGCAGATGTTAATATTTGCGTCTTCTAAATCTTAAGGAGGTAGTTTGTGTATATATGGATGTGCGATTTTATTTATAGTAACCAAAAATAATAATCTAAAACTTTTAGTAGGTATTTTTTCTTAGTGCAAAGCAACTCCAAAATAGAAATGTTTGAGTGAAGGTTTGAGTCTTAAAAACTCTTTCTATCTAAGTTATAATTGCATGCTGACTATTTTTGTGTACTGTTTTGAACAAAGGTTTCGAAGAACCCTCATAAACCTTTAAATTTTAATTATACAAAAATATCATACTCCATTCTTTTGATTTTCTCAGCAATATATCAGAAAACTTAATACACTTTTCCCCTAGGTAACCTTCCGCGTGTAATAATCAATGAGGTTTAATGAATAGGTTCTTTAATGCTATAATAGGGTGGTTTTCAAACAACCCCTCCGTTAAATTCGACATAATTTACAATAACGCCTTTGATTTATAAACACACAGTTTCCCTTTATGTTAACTTATCCTGGTTTAAGGTACTGGCGTTCTCGTTACATTCCATATGCATATATTTTATGGGTACCATGTTAAATTATGAAAAAAACTTAATTTACATTTTTTCTATAACATTTCTACTTGTTGTAATTTATAAACAAGACAAGACACAACAAAAGGGCGGTGAATAGTTTTACGCACATGATTTATTTGCAGTTAATTTTTTGCAGTTGTTTTTCCCAACAAAAACTAATCTGAATAATTAGCTTTTTACTCGTATATACAATTTCCTGTGAGCAAACGTATGATAATAACTTACAATCGCGCTTAAAAAATACACATATTTAGCGTGTCTTTTGACAGACTGTACAGTTTTCTGAACAAGCAGTTTTCTGTTCCGTGTAAAGTCTGTTAGGTCAAAGAGTTACAAACAAAAGTAATAGTTATATCAAAACTTATTTAAAAATATTTACGCAAGTATGTTTAAATTTACCTCACTCATAATTTATTGACATGTCATTTCCAGGGTCCTCAGGACACAGGTTTTGTTTTTCTGAGTTGTTATGCTGTGTTTTGGGCTTTCGATTGCCAACTTACTGGAGCATATTGCGGTGTCCATCTTCCTGGCTAATGTCACATCACTGATGTCAACTTTTCTGGTTTTTCATGGAAATGTCCCGTATACGAAAACATGTCAAATTGTCAATTCCAACGGAATTTTCCAATTGAATAGTTTTTAAATCCATTCTATTATTTTAGCGATATATTCACAGGTTTTCCACTCATTCTGATAAAATAATCCTCAAAATACTGAAGTGGAGTTCCTGACAGCATTGTGAATTTAATAAATCACGGCGAGTCAGAATAAAATGAAATAAATTTTCTATGTTCTCGGGATTATTGCACTTTGAATTTAAACTGCACAGCGAATTTAAAAGCACGTGCGTGTGACACATCAAATATTCCTATTATACAAAGTACAAAAAACAAAGATGATTCTAATTAAATAATTTTAACGAAAACGAAGTAATTAGAATACATATTGATTCGACCTTGGAACAAGACTTCACTAGAAGGGGCGTTTCCAAACTTGAACAAGACTTCACTTGAAGGGGTTTTTTAAAAAAAAAATGTACGCTTTTAGGGTTAATTTTACAACACCCCTTATTATCAAAAAGATTCCAGCACTTAGACGAATACACGAAAGGTGTGACGTAGATGTCTATAGATGACGAAGATGCCTATTGATGACGTATTGGGTAACTAGACAACTCAGACACGGTAGTATTTTTCAAGTATGGAATGTAACTTATCTTAAATTCTAGTTCGAAGGTAAATACCATAAAATCGCAAAAGGTCGTCTCTGTTTTTCGTATTAAATTTAATAAAAAATATTTGTCTAGATACAAATAAAAAAATATTTTAAGCTTATTCCTAAGAATTCCATGAACTGTTTGATTACTGATTGTTTAATTTTGCTGCCACTTTTAGTTTTCCTGAAAAAAATACCAAAAATGTGATGATTTTTTCAAAGCATTGTGATCGGATAAAAATAGGGGTTCCTTTTTTTTGTATTATTTTACTTTTTTAAAAAATATTTTTTATTGAGGATATCAACAGTTATACATAATATGAAGATAATATACAAAGAGAACACCGTAAAACAATAAAACCAATAATAGGTATCTACAAGAATACAGTTAGGTATATTATAAACCAGTTTAAAAGTGGTGTCATTAAATTAATGCACTTTTTATAAAATCTTTTTTTTTTATAAGATATTTCCCTGGAATAAACTTTGACGACGTAAATTTTTCCGAAGCTTTATGGCTTTAAATAAATTTGGAATATCATTTGAAAAACTCCAAAATGTCGACCGGTTGCCCCAGGTCCACCTGAGGTCGGCTCCAGCCGATAAACATACTTGTAAGCAGATCTCAATTTTAAACCCATACGAAGTTGGGACACGAAATGACCAATTATTCTTGTTTTTGTATTTTACAAAATTATGCACTTTATTCTTTAATTATTCTTGAGTAGCTTGGCTATAATGGGGAATGTTACTGACTGTTCTTTAAAATGCATTACAATCACTATTACTTCACTAATGTATTCTCGATGCCCTAATGGAACCTTCTTTTTACAAGACAGGTCAGGCACTTTGTAGTGGACGAAGTGTCAACAAAGTTGTAAAATAAAAACAAAAATCAATGTTGCCTCATCACATGGGTTCAAGTGCTAATAAAATATCTAAGAATTTTTATTTATGGTTTTTATGTGAAAAAGACGGAATAATCGACGTGCTTGCTTGAGAAGATAAATGAATATGAGCAAGGGAAATGTGCCAGAAAAGAGTAGTTTGGTATTTTATCCTGTCTGCCTATCTCTTCGGGGAAATGGTGTGACGGTTAGGTTAGTCAGTAAGCTATTTTAATGTTCTCTCAAAAACTCTAGCGTTAACTTTGTAAAAATCCATCAGTAACTCGATTACAGATCACTATCGACGCGGTTATAAGCGACGTGATAACGATTTCTTACCATGGATGTTTAACGTTTTCGCGATCACAATGGAACACGCGTTAAAAGTTATCGATCGGGATTATTAAACGAGCGCATCAAGTCACGAGCCATTTCCCGAGATATATCTTCTTCGCACATATCTTCTTTCAATATTTCTCGAGTGCCGTATTGCATTTAGCCGGCGTTCGGCGAGCCAAATATTGAGAAAAGCAGTCGACATAATAAACAATCCGACACGCGCGTTGACTTTCTTGATTTGACGTTTGACGTTTAGCCGCGATATTTATTATCATCTATGGTGCTCGGCAACGCGAACGTGGTATGTTCATTATGATCGGTCAAATGGTTAGCGTTAGCACGTGGTTAGCACGTTTTTAACTACGTCGATAGTTATCTGTGATTGAGCTCCTGATAGGATGATTTGTAATACTGTATGTTGTGTTTTAGGGCGCTGTGGAGTAGGACTTACTCCACAATCTCCCATCCTCGTAGTCCTTTTAACCCTCTCCTTCTTTTGGACTCAGCCGGGGTTGCTGCCGCGTCTTCTCTGAGCGTGGTTAGTGGGAGGCGGGTGGGAGGCTGCGGTTGGGCGCGGGGGTAGAATTACTAATATCCCTATGACTGTAAATCTGAGCCAGCTCCTTGAGCAGGTTGGAGTGAATGTGTTTATAACAATCTTAGAGGCGAGACAGTGATAGGGGCAATGAAAGCATTCGGTCGCGTACATAACCTTATTTTCTTCCGCTTTTTCCATGTAAAAATAAATGTATTAAATTTCGCGGATTAGCTTTAAAAAATCGGTAGAGTTGTGCTGGACTGAAAAAAGACTCAATAGTCTTTAAAACAGTCTAGGGAAAGAGTGAGGCTTTCATCTACGTAAAATACAAATAATATGTTTATAATAGCCTATTCTCAAAACTTACTATTCTGCTGTCTTGGGCCCTAGTTAGGTGCCACGATTCGCAGCCATAGAGAAGAACAGGTGTGATGCAGGAGTTATAAAGGCGGCATTTTGTTTACCGAGTAAATATCCGAACTAAATATAAATAGGTGTCTTAGAAGAATTTTAGGTGTGCGGTGGTTTGACTTTGTAAGGAACACAGAGGTGAGGCAACGGACACAGCAACCCTTGGTATCTACTGTCATCCGGCGAAGGCGTTTCGGCTGGCTAGGCATATATACTACGTATGCCTCCCGAGAGCCTTAACCATGCTTGCCTATTTTACAAGGCATCAGGTTCTCGGCGTCCCGGTCGTCCACTGTTGACAATTCGTCGGCAGTTTGCGTCAGAGCTGCGGGACGAGGACTTGACTTGGGAGGATGCGCGGGAGCTGGCGGCCGATCGCTTGGCCTGGAGGCAGTTTGTGGATTCCATATGCTCCACATAGGGAGCGGATATGGTATAATAATAATAATAATAATAATTATAATAGCTCTCTGTAGTTCTAAGGTTTTAATATGACACGCCAGCACTGCGGTGTTTGTTTAATAGTTTCGGAAAGTAACGACGTCGGCGTCGCGGCGCTGACGGTCTATCGAACAAACGGCCGTAACAGACGCCATCCGGCGCTAACTGCCATGTCCGTTCGCTAACTGGGAAGGCGTCTCTTTGTCATTCAGCGGTAAAAGACATTTTGAAACCTATTGGATGAGCAATTATGATGACGGATTTTATGAGAAAAGAAAATGTTTTTTATTTGTCACGAATACCTCAATTTTTTAAAGGATAAATATTTATTTATATTATAAATAATCAGAGTTGAGCGCTTTTCCTCCAATACAGGGTATTATAATCCTCTCTCTCGTATGTGCAGAGAGTACAACGTAATACACAGGGACAGCACTGAAGGTATGGACATCTTCGGAAGCTCCGTAGACGGGTTCAAGAAAAGGTTGTTCTTGAGTTATGTGTAATCACTCTTGCTTTTATATTTACTTAATCATTGTGTGTATGTCACTCAATTAAGCATGATGTGAACAATTTTAAAGGGCAATTGGTCTACCTAGGCATATTTTAAAATATTTTTTTGAATTATATTTTTATCCTTTTGTCTGTTATTGTTCCTAACAAAAAAAAAATAAAAAATAAAAATAAAAATAAATATATATAATATTGAATATATGTATGTAATAAATTATATTTTTAAAAATACATAATATTTATCTTTGAGTTATAAGATAAATATGGTGCTTAATTTGAGTCCTATAGTTCTAACGTAGGCTACAATAATATTGTATACATTATATAGTATAAAAGAGTACTTAGACTGGACCCGACATCGATACAGTACTAATTTTCCGAAGGGACGCGACGCATCGACTCTGCTACTCTCCCACTGAGCTACCATCTGAATCATAGACATAATATAATTTATAAAGCCATCATCATGTACATTGTACAACCATCACTTTTTTTAACCATGTCTGAAGTAGGCTTAAGATATTGTCAGAATTATTCAAAACCGTACATTGAAGACAAAGTTCCTCTAAATTCAGTGATAAATAAAGTTTTATTCATTATTCTTGCCTATTTCCCCCTCGTAGTTCCGTTCCGTGGGTGAAGTACCCAACAACGGGTATAAAGTATTTCAGTTGTCTCGTAAATGACTGCGCTACACAAAGCGGCTGCTAAGTGCCCCTCAATTCTGGGCTTCAGAATATTTACGTGTCCATAAACATTCACCAAGTCGCGCCACACTATAGGTATAGCGATTGGAGACAGTGTTTAGTGCTTAAGCTCTAAGACTAATTATTATTATTTTTAAATAAAAAATTAAATCCATGCTATCTTATATATGCACATATTTCATTTTGTAAATGCCAATTTTAATTAAGCCTCGAAAAATATATTAAATATTTGATGCTAGTGTGCCAAGGTGTAGAAGTCGAGGAAGACATGGCAGATCGTACAATAAGTACTTAAAAGTAGTCATGTCGAATCGTCGTGGGTGCATGATAGTGCATGAATATGTAGGAAGCAAGGGAAGTGTTGTGGCGTTCTATCTTCCCTGGCTACCCTTTCGGGCACCACCCGTTCAAAGTTTCAGTTAGTTAATTTATTAATGATATTATTAAGGTGAATAATTGTTTTACAAGAGTACTACGGTAAATGGTTGTCTAAAATTTAAAAAAAAAGGGATTTTGTTAATGTTGCTTATTTTCATAAGAAAATATGTAATTAATAGCCGCAATAATAAACAAATTGGCAGCACATAACGGAGTTCTGGTACCAACCCTTATGAATGGTAGTGAAGCATGGGGTTAGAAAAATAAGGACAAAAGTAGTCTGAATGCTGTTGAAATGATCTCTCAAGCTCAAATGTGTGGTAAGATTGTGTATGATAGGTGTACAAATGTCGAAATTAGAGCAGAGTGCAAGGCTGAGTTAAGCATTATCGACAAAAATTAAGAAAGGGCTTTTACGATGGTTTGGTCATGTGAAGCAAATAAGTGAAGAAAGAACGGTTAAAATAAGTTATAATGATAGTGTGTCTGGATGTAAAAGTCGAGAAAGGCCGAAAAAGACATGTCATAATCGGGTGCAACTAGTACGTGAAAGCGGACGTGTGAAAAGTCGGGATGATCGGCGTGTGTGCATGAGAAGATGTATGAATGTAGAGGGAGCGGGGAAGTGTGCCAGGACAGAGTAGTATAGTGGTCTATCCTCTCTGCCTACCGCTTTTGGGGAAATGTCGTGATGGTTAGTTAGTTTGTTAGTAAATAAAAAAATAAAAAAATAAATTTTTCAACGCGAATCTGTTTTCCCGTATAAAATAAGTCTCAAAACTTTCTTAGCACACTTGTTACCTTAAGACTGTGAAATGGTGGAAGACTTTATGTCCCCCCGCATTGAAGTACGAGGAAAAACTACCGGCAGACGTGCGTAAAAGCGTCGTTAGATTATGTTGATGAAGATGTTTAACTTATATTTGATCACCCTGTGTAAACTTTGGTAAAAGTCACCATAGTGATAAATAAAAAATTTAGTAAAAAGAATATATAACATTTTCCTCTATAAGGGATTCTTTTTTTAATCATTTTATTTTTATTTTATCTAAAAATCAGTTGAAGTTAGTGTTCAATCTTGCAATACTGAAAATCAAAAAGGATGCACAATAATCTAAAACATTATGGTTATTTACTAACAAAAAATTGAATTCAATAGATTCCCCGTAAAAAACGGAGCTTATAATTGGATTGACTGCAAACGGATGCTTTAAAAGCACCCGTCTCCTAGGCGCACAAAAGGGGTCGTACTGAATAATATAAAGTTGATGCATAAAATATTTTTTTAAATTTTAGGCGCTACTTACATCAAAACTTGGTTAAAATATTCATAGACGCATCTTACCATATAATATCGTGATTACCAATTATAGTTTCCGAAATTTTAAAGGTTTGACAACGGAATTAAAAAAAAAAACGTAGATTACAACATTTTTGCTGAAGAACCAAAATTGCAATTTAATCTATTATCTTGGACGGGAATATGTGCTATCTAGGCGTTTACTTTAAATTATTAACTTCGCACTTAACTTCATCTTATGAAAGAGTAACCTGCTAGGTTTAACATGCATCTAGCTTAAGACGTTGCTAAAGAAAGGTACTCTTGCTAAATTATGATGAATGCAGAAATTGAGCAAACTGAGGAACTTTGACGATTATGAAATAAATTAAAGAGAATAACGTTTGGAGGTGCAGAGCAAGAATTACGTTTATTAGGGACTTAGACTAAATGTAGAGCCAGGCTTCTGACGATTCTAAACGTTAGTTCTGGAGGAGCATTGCACAAGGGAAGATCATTTTTCATAGTCAGGGAGCTTTTATAGTTTAACGATAAGAGTTTGAGTTACACAGTATGATTGCACAGCGAGCATTGTGTTTTAACTACGGTTTCAAGAGATATGAAGTTTTTGCAAAAGAAATCATGCAGTAATCTTAGAACAAGAATTCACAAGAAGGGACGTTTCCATACAAATTTTCTAAAAATATACGCTTCCTAGGGTTAATTTCATAACACCACTTATTATCAAATTCCACCGTCTAAAGACTCCAGCACTTAGGTCAATACACGAAACGTGTGTCTAGTGATGACGTAGATGCCTATTGATGACGTAGTGGGTCAGACACCAAGTATGGAATGTCACTTCTCTGAAATTCTTGTTCGATGCTAGTTATCATGCTAATATTGTAAAGTTTAAAATTACGCGAAATGAAAATTATTATGATAATTATTATCAATTTTAAATTAATAGTACCTAGGTTAACAAAAGTTACATCCTTAAAATAATACGCTCTTCTTCTTCATCATTCTACAGTGTCGTGGTTCTACGTGATTGCATTTTGATTTCAACAACTTTTTTTTAAAACTTAAAAACAAAGTATTTTCATTTGAATAGTTGAGTAGGTGAATAGCTTCAAAGTGAGTTCTTCTAACAGAAATTTCAAGATTTTCAAAAGTTTCACAAAATCAATGACTAAATTAATATCAAAATACATACAATTTTTTTTTTAACATTTTGGAAAACCAAATGTTCACAACACCTTCCCTCTAAATATTTGCAGTAAAGTAGTTGAATTATTTGAGTGAATCGAGTGCATTTCGAGTGGCTGTCCCACTTCCGACATTTACTGCATCCGCCGTTTTTGTCCCCGGAGGTACCAATAACAAGAAAAAGAAAAATAGTGAGCATTTCTCAAGAAGTTGCTATTTAGGGATGTACTCCGACCATGTCTTGGGTAAATATTGATTCTCTAAATTATGTAAGACTCAATTCTAAAGCTTTGTGTACACTGTCATTTCCAACTGATAAGGCCGTCTGTTTGGCTTGAAGCAATTACAAGGTAATTGAATCGGGAAGACGTACTGGAATTTTCACACCCGATCGCTTATCTAGAGGCAATTTGTGAAATCTATATTATGTTCCAAAAGAGCCGAATGAAGGAAATTTGCATACTTTTGTTGTTCGTAAATTATTATTTTAGCATGTAAAAATATAATTATTCCAGTTTTGTGTAAAATTATCCAATTCATTACATCTTTCTTTTCTTCGCTGTTATTTCTTTTTGTTACGCGCAGATACATTAAAATTTTACAAATAAATTTTTAGATTGAAATTTTATTTTTAACGCTTTTGACACTAGCAGCAAAAGACATTAAAGTCATTATCTTTTCTTATACTAAGGTGAATCCGTACTCCATATGTGCAATACTGAATTTTCGAACTAGCTCATTATTATAGTGGTTCCTCACAAGGTCAAGTCCACACGTCCCGCAGCTATGACGCGAAAACTGCCGACGTAGATAATAAAGTTTTCAAAACACTACAAATAAAGCTTCTGCAATGTATGGTAAAAATTCAAAAATACCTTGTACGCGTTTTGCACCAATAAGCGCGAAAGAAATCACATATTTTTGAAACTTAAACTAAAGGATTCAGATAAAATTACAAAAGAGCTATGTGTAAGTTCTTATCCAGATCTTATAGCTTAGGTGAATGGCGGCCGTAGCTCTTCCACTGTTGCAATACATGTCGCTTTTTTCGAACTACTTTATTTTAATATAGTGGTTGGAAATGCCCCAAGATTCGAACAGTTATATCCGGAGTACATTATTCGAAAACAACTTGTCGGATGTTGTCAGTTCAGAAATGCAATTCCTTATAAAGTTTTCTCGGGTGTTTATTTTAGAAAGCAAAATAAACAAGTCTTTATTTATTTATTAAAATGAATTGAAGACAAGAAGTATGCATCACGTAAAAGCGGGTTGAAATTGGAAATGAATACATCTGTTACACACTGTGTACACAAGTATTTTTAATGAAATATTTTTATTGCGAAGTGCGTTGTTTCATTAAACGTTAATTGTTAAAGTGAAAACGTACGTAATAAACGTACTCATCAATATATACACATTAAAAATATTGCAAAAAAGCACAATATGTACTGTATAAGTAATTTGTTGATTACTTTGTGAGGACATTTTTTATTCAAATAAGTTCAATATTTATTTTTAAACCCCGCTCAAAAGATCTTAAAAACGTTATCCACATTTAAAACATTATCACAAAAACATATTATGTCTTGTATTTAATATGTTAAATACTTGCAAAGGATTTTTGAAGTTATACTTCTTTGCGCCCGTTAGACACTTTGGGGTGGGATGTTGGTCGAGAAACCGCGTCACGCTGATTTTTAAGAGAAAATGGCGCTTAAGAGAAAATGGCGCCACAGTCACTGATGCTTGTATCTGATACTTGTTTTGATACAAGTATCGATACTTTTATTGATACTGATATTGATAATATAGGTGTATAATATAATAATGAAGTCACGTATAATATATTGAATATAAATATATTGAATAATATTGAAAAATGTCTTATATTTCATTTATATATCCTGTCTGTTTGTGTGCGTGAGTGGGTGTATGAGAATGGCCAAAGAAGTATAACTTCCACCGTGTGGTCCGACGCACACCGATTTTTATTAAACTACGGATTTATCATTATTTTTTAAGCTTCGCTCGATAGCTCTTAAAAGCGTTATCTAATCTAACTATCATCATGCCATATCTCCGAAAATGTAGTCAGAAAGAATAGAATGCCGCACCACTCTTCCCTGGCACACTTCCCTTGCTTCCTTCACATTCATACATCTTCTCATGCACGCACGCCGATTATTCCTACTTTTCACATTAGCACTTTCAAATACTAGTTTTACTTGATCATGCCATGTATATCTCGGCTTTCGTTGAATTCGACACCTGACATCCTTCGCATCATAGATTCTTTTATCTATTAAAATTTACCTTTTTCGTACTAGGTACTATATGGCCCGGCCACCTGAAACGTTTTCGCCAGGTGACAGTAGATACCATGGGTTTCTGCATCCGTTGCCTCACCTCACATATTAAACAAGGCATCTGGTTCTCGGCGTCCTGGATGTCCACTGTTGACGATTCCTGGGTAGTTTGTGTAAGAGATACGGGACGTGGACCTGACTTGGGAGGATGCACGGGAACTGGCAGTTTGTGGAATCCATATGCAACCATTAGGGAGCGGATATGTTATATTTTGGGTACCACTTGAATTCTCTATATCCTTTGAACAAGAATTCACTGGAAGGGGTTTTTCCATACAATTTTTTTTTAAAAATATACGCTTCCTAAGGGGTATTTCATAACACCACTTATTATCAAATTCCGCCGTCTAAGGACTGCAGCACTTAGGCCAATACACGAAACTTGCGACGTAGATGGTTATTGATGACGTAGTGAGTGACGTAGTGGGTAGCTAGACACCTCAGACACGGTAGTATTTTTCAAGTATGTTTATGAGTTTTCAATTATTTTTCGAAGCCCATATCATTTTTTATCCCAATCTATTATAAACCAATTATTATTATTATTTGTTTCATTCTGTTTAGTATTTCAATTGTGTGTAAAAATTAATATTTATTTTTCAATTTGCATATTCTTAGAAATAAGATAAACAAAGTTTCCTCGAAGTTTTCCACCTCGTGTTGGATGATACACGTAATTATTGCTGCCGGAAATGTAGCCGCGTCTTCTCCTAGCGCGATTGGGCGGCTAGCGGTGGTGCTGGCGGGGGGTATCGGCGATTGGGTAGAAGGTAGATGTAACTAACGGCTTAAAAATGGGTAGAATAATTTTAAAAAATATTTGGGGCCCGAATTCTTGAACAGGTTAAGATGAATGTGTTTATAAAAATATTTTTGCCCAGACAGAAAAATAAGCAATGAAAGCTTTTGGTGGCGTCAACATGGTGTAACGAAATTCAATGTACAAGCGGGAAACCAGTGAATCTACATAATATTTGAAGGCGATTTTATAGAGTGAATTTTTTTTATTTTAACCAATGTCTTTGAGAAAATTGAGTACGAAGATGATTTTTTTTTCGACAAATTTATGCAAATTGTCATGTATTAAGTCGAATTAATACTATCCATAAATAAAACAAAATCAAATACGGCATTTAAATATGCAATTTTACTTAATCTGCGGTACTAATGAATGAGAAGAGATAAAAGTTTTTTTCAAGCTCAGATTAAAAAAAATATTTTACACATTCGACACCAAATATGATGTAGATTCACCAGTTTTCGGGTTGTTCTACGAGTTTTGTTACACCATGTATATAACCTTCAGTTAAAACTGAATGAATAAAATCTCGTGCATTAGCTTCAGTAGAGCTATGTTGGACTAAAAAACGACTTTATAGTCTTTTAAACGGTCTTAAAAAGGTGGGTCTTACAAAGTCATTAGTAAAATTTGATTGAACAAAAGGCCAACTCTCATTGCTTGTATAGAACAAACAGCGTTTAAGTGTTCTAGACGGATGGTACATGATAACTACACACATAGGTCCCACACACATTACAATATTGACCCAGCGACCTCGGAACAAATGTGTTCTGCCTTAAGCACGCCATCGCGAGTAAATTAACAGGTTTGGGTTATTAGCGTCGCACGCGAGAGAATTAACGGTAAATATTTTGTATAAATAAAATACAAATTATGTACGCGATGAAGAAAACGTGGTGAAATATTATACGGAAAACTTCTATTGGGTCGTAGTAAGTTAAGGCCGTGAGCGCAAGTGGTCAAAAGAATTGATCAATTTCACTCTTAATTTTTGTAGCGCTCATTTTATAGTTTTCCATAATACTGAAATAAAACGCAAGTAATTTAAAACTTGTAGACAAAAACTGGTACGGGGACATCTTAAATAAGATATTTATAATGTATTGCAATAAATGAAAAAAAGTGGTAATGTTGTTAAGCGCAAGCAACTCTCTATCATTTTGAGAAAAATCCTCTTTATGATTCAAGTTTCTTTTATTCACACCTAATGATTTCCATATTCCCTTCAAAAAATTTCGTCGTCTCTGTTGAGATGTCAAATTGTAAAACGCAAGTAATTTAAAAACATGTGTGGGTTAAATTAAGATTTTCTAAAATTGCAATATAATAAATAAAAAGTGGTAATGTTTAGTTAAGTAATCCAAATTTCTTTTGTTCACACCTAATGGTGCACGGGGCATTGTAATTATACACTAAGTCAGTACAGTAGTTTTTGATCACTTTATTATGATGATTATTACGAAAAGATAAAAAATAATATATTTTTATCGATGTTTATTACCAAATAGAACTTTTTTTTTCGATCTTTAACATCTTGGCATTAATTAGTGGGAAAGCCAGCTGACCCAGAATACCTACAAAATGCGGTGTTCTGTAAATAGACATCTAATGAAAATAATAAACGCGTGTTACTACTACTACTTATTTCCTTAACGGCGGCGGCGCCGCGCCGGCGTCTAATCGATGTACGATTAGATGTAGGTACTACACATTTACAAATATCGACAAATCCTTACCTTTAGAGATTTTTTTTTTTAAAATTGAATCCAGACTAATATTTTTTATTAAATTTAAAACGAAAAACAGAGATGACTTTCTGCGATTTTATGGTATTTACCTTCGAACTAGAGTTTAAGAGAAAAAAAACTGAGTCTGGGGTGTCTAGTTACCTACTACGTCACTCACTGCGTCATCAATAGGCATCTACGTCACACGTTTCGTGTACTGGCCTAACTGGAGTCCTTAGACGGTGAAATTTGATAATAAGCGGTGTTATAAAATTAACCCTAGGAAGCGTATATTTTATTTTGACATTGCTTATGATGTGTAAGTATATCATCAAGTGGATTTTCCTTCATTGACTGTGTATATTATGTTAGGATCAGGTAGGTTAAATCTGGTGTTGACCAAAGGAAACTTCTTCGCAGCTGGCGGCGATGACGATAAAACAACGGGAACGGAAAACATAATGGAGAAAGCAGACTTTTTATGGACATTTACAGTCTTCCGATCGATTCGAAGAGCGCAAATATATATTTTACTGAATTCATCTAAGAATGGAGCGATAATTAATTAAAAATGCTAAACGCGTCACGTAGCTTGAAACAGGTGGAAGAATTTGTATATCTGGGAAGCATGTTCACTAGGGATGGAAATATGGACAAGGACATTGAAAGGAGGGTTAGTGCCGGTAACAGATGGTAATGGTGCCTTAAATGGTGTCGTATCTAATAAATTCTTATCAAAAAAGAGGCTAAATTGGCAGTTCATAATGGAGTTCTGGTACCATCCCTTATGTATGGAAACGAAGTGTGGAGTTGGAAAAAGAAGGATGAAAGTAGATTGAATGCAGTTGAAATGCGATCTCTCAGGCGAATGTGTGGTAACTATGTATGATATGTATGTTGAAATTAGAGCAGAATGCAAGGCTGAGATAAGCATTATCGACACAATTAAGAAAGGTTTTTTACGATGGTTCGGTCATGTAGAGCGAATGGATGATGAAAGAACGGCTAAAAAAATATATGATGCAACTGTGCCTGGATGTAGAAGTCGAAGAAGGCCGACAAAGACATGGCATGATCAAGTAAAACAAATGCTTGAAAGTGGGCATGTAAGAAGTCGGAATAATCGACGTGCGTGCATGAGAAGATGTATGAATGTGGATGAAGCAAGAGAAGTAAGCCAGGACAGAGTGGTGTGGCGTTCTATCCTCTCTGCCTACCCCTTTGGGGAAATGGCGTCATGGTTAGTTAGTAAGTTAGTTAAACGCATTACGTTTTTATGAACACATCAAGGGAAAATAATTGCTATAGGCACTCGTTAAAATCTTAGTAAATCTCATTGTTCGGCTGAGCTGATAGGTAATCAGAACCACCCAGGTTCAAATCCTGGAGCCAACGATTATTTTTTCAAGTGATTTGATAAATGCTCATTGTAATTGTGATGATTTTTTGTATCTATCTCTTGATGTGTTAAATAAAAACTGAAGGAGCGTTCAATTAGAAGTAAGATGGTAGCGGTTTTATGGTTGGGTATAATTTGTCGACCGTATTATTTTTTAGTACATTTCTTCAGTTAAAGGTTTTGAAATGAAGACACAATATTCGGGACATTATTTATTCAAAATTGCCTAAGTACTTATTTTTTATTTTACATTTTTACATCGATTAACCAGAATACAATACTAAACATGATAAAATAAGTTTTGGCTTCTTATTAATAAGAAATGATATGCATTTGAAGGACTTTCTACAATATTTTATTACTTAAATCTAATATATTTACACTATTTACACATAATTACGTTTTATAATGGAAGAAAACAATACTAGTATATAATTTATATTATAAAATAAACAATATATTTAGGTACGTAGGGGGGATTCGTTTTTTTTCTTTTTTGCTAAAATTATTTTCATAAACGCAATTACAAGAGAATAACATTTATCACAGTAAAGGTTTACGAAATGTATAAAATATTTTGTATTTTAAAATTATTTTACTATTTAAATTAGGTATTTAAATTAACCGGATTAGAAAAAAAACTGAACTTTAAAGTAAAGAATTAACTCATAATTTATCAAAATTGTCTGAAAGATTGCATGTAAACTGACAATAAAGAAAAATCTCAGTTTTTACAAGTATAATTGAAGACACGAGTGAATAATCGTTGAATAATATTTATTTGAATAGAAAATTCAAAGAAACTATTTCTTTGACAAAAGTTCTGTAAGCTGATTTTTCAACAGTGAAAAATGGTGAATTGTTGTTTTAATGAAACGGAAAAGTTCAGAACAGAAAACCTAGATTTTTACTTTTGTCTTTTCTATGTATACACTTATGTCTTCAAATTGTCTATAGCAAGGGAAAGCGGTGGTGGTTTCAATATAAAGTATACATAAATTGCTTGTCTTATACGGGAAAATTTCCGGGGTGTTGGCAATGATATTAATGTTCATTGGGTGTTGGTAATATTATTATTTGTTTGAATAATATAAATATTTAAATCTATCTGGAATGTTCGGTTGACAAAAAGGACCCTGATGATAATATTCTAAATTATTTGAGAAAAGTTATTAAAAATTTTAAAAAAAAGAAATCTTTGTATGGAGACTTTTATCGACCGTTTTTCTACTATAAAAATATTTGAGAAATTATTAATGATGATAATTTTTTTTTTTTTTTTTTTAATCTTGAAAACTCCTGACTTCATAGTTGTCTCAAAATAAAGATGACTCTAAAAATCTTGCCACTATAGTTGTCTCAAAAAATCCTGGCGATCACTAAAGAGCCGAGCGCGGCGAGCCCCGCGGCCGTGCCGTGGCGTGCGGGCACGGGCGCCGCCGCGGCGAGCGCGCTGGCGTGGCAGCGGAGGTCCTCGGCGTGCTGGCGCAGCAAGGGACGCTCGGCCACGCCGCGCGAGCAGTAGCCCGCGGGGGCGGCGCGCCCGCCGCGCGCGGGGCCCACCTCGCGCGCCCAGCGCCGCACCCAGCGCGCCAGCCAGGCCACGTCGCAGTCGCAGGGCAGCGGGTTGGAGTGGATGGTTAGACCACCTAGCGAAAAAAAATTATGTTATCTAAATTTTAAACAGGTTTTTCAAAATACTTTTACAGAATTCTTGAATTTTAAGTACCAACGTAAATTCATTTATCATTTATTTTATTTATTTTATTTATAAACATTTATTTAGTACTTTAACTGTCTAACTAGGGTTGATACCCTGTTTTAAGACAGCCAAAAATATGACTTTTTTAGTTATAAAATACATTTTCATGTTACAAGTTACATATACAAAATTTTTGGAGGGAAAAAAAAAAAAAAACAGCATGATTTATCACTGTAAAACACTTGGTAAAAACATATTTGAATACATAGTAAATAATAATTAAGAGAAAAAAAAAGTATTAAGTAAAAGTGTTTTAAGGACATTGTAAAAATGATATCTTAAAGCATACTGTTCTAAAAAAAGATTTTTTTTTTTTTTTTAAATTTATCATATAAGTATTCACTTATTTATTTAATGTGTGTAGGTACATAAAGAAACGTAATAATTTCCCGGAATATTGGCCGACCTGTTACAAATGTTAATATCAATAGAGGATGAAAGAGGTTTTTCTAATCACGGACGTGTGGATATTATAATGTTATTTACTGTTTTTTTAGGTGTTTTTTTAATTTGGTTATCATATTGTGAATATCGTCATTTTACTTAAATTAATAAATTTTACATATCTAATTTTTAGTCCTGTGATTGTAAATTCATTTAATCGTAAAAACATTTCAGATCAATTTTTATAGACCATAAAAAACCTCATTTCGATTATTTTACAATATTATGTGCCTACGTATGCATGTAACTATTCGTAATATCGAACAATATTTTTATTCTTTGCTGATGTTGCATCATCACAGTATTATGATAAATGTCTAGATTTATTAGTTTGGCAACATTTATTGAATGAAAGGTATGATAAATAATTGAAACAACGTGAAAATGATTACAATACATATTTAAATTTCGGGGAAATACGTAAAAACACAAATATGTGAAAATGTTTTTTTTTTTACCTGATATGAGTTTTGTGGCTAGCTTCTCCCAAGTGGACGAATTTGGGTAGAAAGTGTCAGGACTTAGTGACTCCAATTGGTTTCTGCTAAGATCTAGTGTAAGCTGTGACACTTTTCCCAAATCTTCTAGAATTCCCACAGGAAGCTTTTTGATCGACGTATCTTGAATAGTAACACTTAGTTCATACAGCCTGTCAGCCCCTTCAAAAGCTTCTACAGATATTTTCATCAAATCTTCGCCTGTTATTGTTAATTCTTTGAGTTTAGGTACAAACACTCCGTTCAGTTGGAATTCGAGATATTCTTCCTTGAAATTGATCTCAAGCGCCTTTAAGCCTTCTGCTTCAGAAACGATGTTACCCAAATTCAGGTCTTTGATGTTTTGTCTCAGTTCAGTCCTCAGGGATGTTAAACTTTTCAACGTCGACAAAGTGCCGGGATCAAAATGCTTCAACTTATGAAGATTGCAGATATCTAAGTTTTCAAGTTTCTCTAGCCCGAGAAAACTATTTTCGTTCAACGATTGAATCGGATTCTTCGATAAATCGAGAAACTTTAATTTCGGCGTGTGCTGCCAAATATGAGAAGGAACAGATGTAAGAGAATTCCCCCTCAAATACAGATATCTCAATGCAGCCATATTTTTAACGGCTATTTCTTTAGCATGCTCGATGAAATTGAAAGTAAGATTTAGTGAAGTGAGGTTTCTGAGAGGTATAAAAGGGAACACTTTAAGTCCTACGTTGGATAGGCTCAAATATTTTAATACCGGAAGATAATGTAAAAGCTCTTTAAAGTTCGCTCGTATGGAATTCGAACTGAGATCTAAGTATTGCAAGTTACCCAAACTATTAAAAATATTATCGGACAATGTGGTAAGTCTATTATCACTTAAATCGAGACTCAGAAGGAATGGAGTTTCTTGAAATAAAGTAGTATCCACGCTTCCGATACTGTTATGACTGATGTCTAAATACCTCAAAGTAAATCCGACTTGCGAAAAAGCCATCGAAGGTAAAATTATAAATTCGTTTATACTCAAATCGAGATGTTCTAACATAGTATTCTTGAACACGTCTCTAGGTAACGTTCTTATATGATTTCGTCTTAAATTTAAAAACCTTAAATTGTTTAAATTAGAAAATTGTTCTACTGATAATTGTTCGATTCTGTTATGGGATAAATCTAATATCTGTAATTGTTTTAACCCTAAAAATGCTCTTCTTCGTATTGTGCTAATATAATTGTGGTCTAAATTTAATATCTCTAATACATCTAAATTTTCGAAAGAATTAGTTTCTAAATTACCTATTTCGTTATGGGACAGGATACACCTCTTAAGTCTCTTAGCAATTTTCGATAAAAAAGATGTCGGTGTATCGGCTAGTCGATTGTGCGCAGTATCTAATGTATCGATAAATATTTCAGTGCCACTGCCATCTAGTAAAACAATTTGGTTCCTACTTATATTTAAAAGGAAAGGTATTTCTATATCCGTCACATTGTGAAATACTTTTAACGAAAACTCAGTTAACTGATTTTTCTGTAATTCTAATTTAAATAAACTAGGCAGATCACGAAATGCGCTCACACCTATATCAGTCACAAGATTATCAAATAATGCTATATGCATCAACTTTGGCATATTACGAAACGAACTAGTTGAAATATTTCTTATTCTATTCACTGTCAAATCCAGAATTTGTAATTCTGGAAGGGAATGAAACGTTTCCGCCTCTAATATTTCTAACAGATTGTAAGAAAGATAAATTTCTCTGACATTTTCAAATTTATAAACGTCAAAAAAGCCAACTGGAATACTTGTGATTCTATTAAATTCTAAATTAAGGTACTGTAATTTTTGTAAATGAAACAACGATTGAACGAAAAGTGATTGTATATTGTTATTATCTAAACCGAGCCATTCCAAGCTGGTGAGGTGAAGTAAAACTTCCTCGGGAAACCCGTCCCGGTACATGGAGAGAGACATTTCTAAGATTTTAAGCGTTTGCGACATGTTAACGAAAACTTCCGGGTGAACAAAATGAATATCGTTGAAACTTAAACTTAGCTCTTTCAACTGCGGCAAAGAGGAAAACACCCCCGCGTCGAGTCTTGTAATTTTATTACTTCTCAGGTATAAAGTTTTAACGGAGTCACCCCACTGATCGAAGTCTCCTTCCTCGAGGTACGATATCAAGTTGTATCCCATATCGAGATGCGTCAAGCTGCAGTTACGAAGAGCGTCTCTTTGGAATAGAAGTTAACAAGTTCCCGTTCAGAGATAAAACTTTCACGTGCTGAGGTAATAAATGGATGCTCGATATTTTATTGGACGGCAAATACAAATGTTTTAGCCTCTTGAGATTCATGATTGCTGAAGGAACAGTTGAAAGATAATTATGCTCCAAATCAAGTTGCTCTAGAGTATGTTCTAAACCACGAAACGCTTCGTCATCCAAATGTTCTATTTTATTATAGGCTAGAACGAGTTTGACAGTGTGCATTCCCTTAAAAGCATTTGCTGGGATTATTTTCAGCTGGTTCAGTTCTAGACTCAAATGTCTAACTATCAGAGTATTATTAAACAAATTACTAGGCCATGTTTGCAATCCATTATTCCCCAATTCTAAGTTGTCCATATTTCTATGATTTCTTAATGTTACATGAGAAATTCGTTGGATGAGAATTCCTCTCAAATTAAGGGTCTGTAAATGTAGGAGATTTGGAAATAGGTCCACAGGAAATTTTCTCAATAAATTATCTTCCAAATTAAGAACCTTTAAGTTTTGAGGTAGCGACATTTTTGCGATAGTTGCTATTTTATTTTTATCCAAATCCAATTTGTTTAAGTGTTTTAATTGATGTAAAGAATCCCCGGTTATTTCGGAAATGCTATTTCCAGTCAATATGAGGCTTGTTAATGAATCTTTGAGATGTGCCCAATCACCGACTAAATCAGCAATGTTATTACTGGAAGAAAAAAAAAAACGAATAAAAATCAAGTTTACTTTTGTACTAGACGAAATCATTATGGAAAAAATACTGTTTTCAAATTACTCACTTTTGTAAATTAAGCCAATTTAAAATTTTGAGATCTTTGAGGGTGTTAAATGGAATATCTGGAAATTCGTTGAAACCAAAGTCTAAAGATGATAGAGTTAGTGCCATTGAACTGAAAAAAAGGAAATATTATGATAAATAAAAATTTCAATTACGTTCTTTTTTAAAAAACACAATAACGCATTCAAAGAGAAATTAAAATATGTTACGATATGACAAAAAATATTATATTTAATTAATAATAACTACCACAAAAGATGCCATTTATTCTTATCCTTCGGTCAAACCATAATATAATATATATTATTGTTGGTGGGTATGACGTGAATGCTCACTCAACAAACACCTTATTTGAATTTAAGGCAAACATTTTTGAAAAATTTATAACGATATTGTGAAATATCGTTTTTAAAAATACAAAGTTAAAAAAAAAAAAACTGTAAATGATTTATTAAGTTTTGCAGAATAATTAGGTAATTATAATAAACTTTTGTAACTTACTTCAAAGCTCGATCGGGAAGAGACTGAAGATGGTTATCAGAGAGGACTAGAGATTGCAGCCTTAAAGCGTCTAAAGCTCCACTTTCTACCCCTCTAAGTCCAGTTCCAGTGACTTCCAAGTGGACAAGACCAGCGCTGCTAAGTTCTAAAACCAAAACAAGAAATATGCCTTCACAATAATTATTGAACTTGGCTGACGAGAATTTAAAATAAAATTAATTAGGCACTGTGATAACAAGATACTATTTTAAGATCCATTTTGCAACGCACAAAAATTCCATGTAAAACAAATGAAAGATTTCTTTAAAGTATCTGGTCTACATAAACCGGTACACCAAAAGATGTTCAGTGCCTTGATGAGAGGTTCAAGGTCACGTTAAAGCAGCCCTTGGTTTCGTTGACACAGAAACCTAAGAAAGACCTTTTGAAAAATCTGATCCAAGTGAAACAGCACACTAAAAGAAGTTTACAGCTTTGGTAAAAGATTCAAGAACAATAATTAAACTTGGTTTTAAACAACATTTTTTGAAATGAATACAAATACTTGTATACAAATTACTGGATTATACCCATGCTGGGCTGATATCAGATATTATTAATATCCCAATAGAGACAGAGAAACTCTGGAAACGAATGTGGGTTATATGTGGGTTATCTAGGTGTTTACAGGGCTTATGACCTGTCATTGGCTGGGTTAAGTGGCCACTTGACGTACTACAACATTCCCGTTTCCGCCCATCATCTGACAACCATATATTTTTGAATAACCAAATTTTTTTTTATAACCAAAATATGTATATAGATATGGTTATCAGATGATGGGCGGAATGGGGAATGTTGTAGTACGTCAAGTGGCCACTTAACCCTGCCAATGACAGGTCATAAGCCCTGTAAACGCCTAGATAACCCACATTCGTTTCCAGAGTTTCTCTGTCTCTGTTGGGATATCAATAAAACTTGGTTTGGTTTACCTGGCAACTGATCTGAGTTACATAAAACTATACACCAATAGAAGTTCAGAGCCAAGGCAAACGGTTTAAAATCAAGTTATAGAAGTCGTTACTTTTGATAACCTGGCAAGACCATTTCTACAATCTGATCTACGTAAAATTAGACCTAAAGAAGTTCCAAGCCTCTGTAAGTAGTACCTAATCAAGTTCTTTTTGAAGTCTTTCGTTTTGGTTTACCTGGTAGCTTGTGAAGTGGAACAGCCACGCAGGAGATCTGGCCAGGGCGGCACCAGCACAGGGAGTTGAAGGAGCACGGCCACTGCGCGCGCGCACCGCCCGCCCACAGCACCGCCCATAGCGCCAGCGCCGCCCAGGGACGCATGCCCTTACTGCAGCTGAAACAATATCTTCACTTAGGATTGTGTCTTTATCTTAGTTAACATAGGATCTTCGTTAGTTGATGGTTATTAATACGATATTATCTATTGAGATTTAACTCATTGTCTCAACTCCATCTGCCAAAACCCTGCTCTTAGCTGTTGTTATTTGGATGTCCTTGACCATGAATAACTTAACAATAATATTTAGATTTTTTACATACATATTATTTACATATTATTGAATGATTAAAAATCTTTGATTTTTATATATCTCTACAGACATGATTTTTTATATCTCTACAGATATGAATTTTTATATCTCTACAGAAATGACCTGTCATAGGCTGGGTTAAGTGGCCACTTGACGTACTACAACATTCCCCATTCCGAAAACAAAACCTTTACAAAACTCAAACTTAAAATCATCTTATTTCAATTTGACATCTCAACAGAGACGAGAAGTTTGGAAGGAAATATGGATATCTAGGCGTTTACAGGGCTTATGACCTGTCATTGGATGGTTAAGTGACCACTTGATGTATTACAACATTCCCCATTTCACCTTGTATTTAATATCCATATCTGCCAATTATCAGAACGTGTATATATACAGTGAAATGGCGCGACGCTTTACATGTGAACACTCACTGTCATCCATTGAGAAAATTGCTAAGCATTTTAGCAGAAACCTTCATGATTGCAAGTGAGATTCTTACCGAATTATATCACCTACTAGAAAACGCCTATATTTTCGTTTATCTTAACAATCCAATTAGCATACGAATTGCAGCGATGATCTTGCAATTTTTTGTTTTATTTTATTTTCAGAGAAAATTTTGATTTTCTTGCCTATTGTCTTGCCTTATTTTAATTATACATAAAACATGATTTAAATATGTCAGGTGAACAAGTTCTAACAAACAGTAGTACCTGTACAAATATTTATTTCTATGGAACATCCTGGTCCCAGTTAACCCCTTAGTGTCCGTTTGTCAAACGGCCAAGAATAGGGGGTGAAACGCTCGGCTTAATCCCAACTGGGGCCGACCTAGCGGGCGTCTGTCTAAAGTAACCCTCTCGCCCCCGCTTGTGGTGTTGGAGGGGTTGAGGATCTTATTATGAGACACTCTAGCAAAGGAGACCGTCTAATGACCATCTTGAGCACTCGGTATATTGTGCAAGGAAATACCTGCTTATTTATATTACGTTTTTTTGTATTCTTAATTAAAATTTAACGAACGAAAATTATTTAAAAAAAGTGCTCTTATTATTAGTTAGGAAGTGTATAATATTGTGTAATTCCGTATTTTTTGTAAATAATAATAAATACCTCATTTGAAAATTTTCTGTGAAATATAAAAATAATAAATTCAAAAGATTTCACGTAAAAAAATATTTTAAAACGGAGCTTATAAAAACGGATTTACCGCAAACGGATGCTATGAAAGCACCCGTCTCCTAAGCGCACCAAAAGGGTCGTACTGAATATATAATTGATGCGTAGAACCAGAGAAGTGGCTATATTCTTTTTTCTATTATAGGCGCTGCTTACATCAAAACTTGCTTAAAATACTAATATACGCATCCTACCATATAATTACCGATTTTAGCGGGAAATCGCGATTATGATATTTAAAAAATTAAAATTCTTAATTTTTTTTAAATTGTCCCGCTGTCTATTAAAACGAGTCCGTAAATAAAAAGGATGTGAACATAGTCAGGATTTTATAATGAGTTATAGAGCTTTAAAAATTCGGGTTTATGAATTAAGGATAACAGAAATTTCTCTCAAAACGAATATAAATATAGTGGAGGCTAGTTTAACTTTTTAGCAAAGTTACTCGTAGAGTTGACAAATTAGGTCAACTTAATTGTAATGTCGCAATTCAGTAATTAAAGCGCTTTTTCATTTTTGGCGAAATTTTATTTATTTCTAGAAGTTTAATTGGGGTCCAAAAAAGACTTGGAATAAGTACCCCCTAAAATCAGTACGGCGAGTTGCAAACATATTTACATCGATATAGGTGAAAGGTATCAAAGTTTAAAATGTATTATATATTATTTGGATTCATGGAAACATAATATTGTATCCTCGTAAGTAAAAATACTAATTTGAAAACATTAGTAATCAATAATATAATGTTTTGTAATTTAAAGTAAACTTACTACTACTTTCCCTTATCCGCACCCAATGGTGCATAGGGCACTGAGTTAGTAAACCAAGTGCAGCGAATATTAATAATAATTTGTAACATGAAGTCAAGGCGATCAGTCTTACGCTTCAGCGCCAGTCCAAGATATCACATATGAAATATTGTAAAACTAAGTCGCGTTTTTACTGATTACAACCTTTCCTAATTTAATTGATTAATTGATTTTCTAAAATTAAACGTATATTTAGTTATATGAGTACGTATTATCTACATACGTATATTATGTACGTGTGTGATGTCTTTAAATACCAAATAATAAACATTTTAAATATTTACAATATTGTCAATATTTACAATTATTGTATCATTAGTCTTATGACGACAGCTCAATCATACATCCTACATATATTGTTTACATGGTATAAACACACTACTTTTAAATTAAATGTTACTTTTCATAAACGATATTTCATTTAAAGAAATTAAAAGATAATGTTTGAATTGTCAAAAGAATAATATTAAAAGAATGTAAAGAATAATAAAATTAGGAAAACAGAGTACCTAATCATGTTTCGAAAGTGAATTTAGTTTTTTTTTCTATGGTTTTTTTTCCTAAATACTGATTACGTCATTTTTATTATAGTTATCATAATTTATTTAAGATTCATAATATTTTTTTATTTTGTATTTATTAAATGATTTATTTAGTACTTTATAATTTTTACATAGACTAATATTATTACATTACACTTCATCATTTTTTTTTCCATGTCTATTCTAATCCTACTATTTTGCATTTTCAATTTAGTTATAATACAATACCTACACTAATATTTTTCACACATATAATTTTTACACTTAACCCTAAATAACTTTGTTAATTTCTTATTTCATCTGGAATCTCCTCATACAGTTTAATGCCCTTATACATTAGACAATTCTGTGACATGGTTTTTCTTTTCTTTTCTAATCTTATATTTTTTTAACCTCTTGTTGCATATTTATGGAAAAAGTCATTGTTTTTTAATAACGTTTACATGTTTCACCGTATGACCCGCGTCTTGAGCCAAATCTATCCTTCGCGCTTATATCTCCCAATTTAACATTTCCAAAATATCCCTTATACTATCATTGGTCAATTGGTCTCCTAAGGACGTCTAGTGATGTTCGAAAACAAGCGAATGGAATGTGGTGTAAGAAGAAGCAGTATTGAAGTCTAACGCCTGCCATTTTACAGTTAGGCAAACTACATAGCATATCGCGCGTCCTTTTAATCATCATCACACCATAATATATCCTCTCCCTATGCGTCTCTTCATGTCCGTGAGACGTTGTTCTGGCTTGAACTGTCGACAAATAGTCAGCAGACATCCAGGATACCGGGAACCCAACGCAACGCCTCGTATAACAGGAAAAAAAACTTTACAATCATATCGTTCGATTGTTTATTTCCGTTATTCAAATTCATCAGTGAAAATAAATAATCCTAAAACTCAACTTTCCTCTTAAAATATGCGGAATGGAAGATAGATTACGCGGAATAATGGCCCGACAGAAATGATCAATCATAATAATAACAAATAAGGTAGGCTAAACTGACGAGAGACAGATATTTATTCAAATAGAATGTACAAAGTGAAAATATACGAGTTTAGAAAACTTTTCTAACTACCATCACGAGTAGAAAAAGAGAAAAATATATTCATGAAAAAACCATAATCGTGTTGGAAAGAAAATATATTAGATTTTTATCTCAAAATCCAAAAATTAACCATCGCTTTCAAATAAATTCATTTATTTATTATTGTTGGATACAACGAAGGACTTTGAACGAGTATATCTACGAAATCGTATCGTATCTAAATTGTGTATCTACAACACCATTGTTAGATCAGTAGTTACTTACGAATCTAAATAATGAACAATGACTCTTAAGACCATACTCGACCACGTGACTTGCGGACGCTACCTATATAAACGTATTCCTCGATTTTCTCCCTGGAATTTAACATTAGAGCAATGATTTTTTCACACATCTTAGATACAACCAGAAGCGTGTTTGCATTGTCTTATTTCTTAAATCTTTTATTTGTGAATGATTTAAAAATAAGACGATGCAAACACGCATCTAGTCGATATCTAAAATGTGTGAAAAAATCATTTCTCTAATGTGAAATTCTAAGGAAAAAATCGAGGAATACATTTGTATGGGAAAGCGGCCGTGAGTCGCGTGGTGGAGTATGCTCTTAGAGAGTAGCAAAAAATATTCTGATTTGAAAATAAAGTGCTGAGAATGATTCTTGGCCAAGTCTTGGCGTAGCAGCGGAAACATGGACAATGTGTTGGCTGATCTGGATAAACTTGGCGAAAGGGATTACTGGGAGCAGAAAACCCAAGATCGAAAAAAATGAAATGTCATCGTAAAGGAGGCTAAAGATCTTCATGAGCTATATGGCCATCTGAAGTAAATATATCTACGAAAAAAACAGGTTTTATTTACAAACTTAGTGATAAAATTGCAACTGTAGGAATGAGCACAGTCATTAGAATTTTGTGATGTATAAAAAAGTACCCCCATTTTTAAGGCTCTAGTCCCATTCTGTTCCCATACAAAATCAACACACTTTTTAGGTACATTCGGTAGCACGGTAACCTGTGTTTTGAGAAATAATTTATACCGCGAATTAAAGATAGTACGTTTATCTAACTCTGTGGCGAAAAAAAACTTAGGTGTACCATAATAATTTAATATTTAATTATTGAAAGACTGCAAGACCGCGATTGCTTCATTTATTGCGCGCACGGCGGCAGTCGGCAGTTGAGATTCTGCCAGGAAGGACGCGTCTCCACGCTCGTCACGCTGGTGACATACTAATACAGTTTTTGATGACAAAATCATATTATTTTGTATTGGAGATATACTGGATATGTCTAAATAGTAATCATTTCATAGAATAATTCACCAAATACATATTTAATTATATTTTAATAGCTTATTTTATTAAAAAACAAGAAAAATATTTCGGCTCATAAAAATGCCACGTGCGTTACAAACTCGTATCTCTTGTGAAACTTGTAGTTTTGTATTTAAAAAGGGTTGTTTTGTTTACACATCACCAACATTCATTGCTAAAAGTAAATTTGGCTTTTTGTATAAACGTAAAATTTGCTGAACACTGCGTTTCCATTTGTAGCCTAGCCTAGCCTAGTAAATATCGAGCAACACAACACTCCAGACGAGTGAATAATAATAATTATTATGATTATTATTATTATTCCATGTTCTGTGTCCGCCTCGTAGCATAGTGATAGTGCATTTGGCTACCGCGCATGAGGTCGCGGGTTCGATTCCCGTAGGGGGTCGACATGAAATATTTATTTAAATGTGATTTTCACATTTATATTTCATGTGTGATACCCCGCGTCGCAAATAAAACCGATAATCGCCTAATTCGCTAGTGCGCAGCTTGACCGCCAGAGTTCTTTTTACATGACGCGACCTATACTGACGCGTAAGACTGATCATCCTACTTTCATGTAATAAAATGATCATGAGACACTGCACTTGTACCAATGAAGTGCCCTATGCACCATTGGGTGCGGATAAGGGAAAGTAGTATGAAAGTAGATTGAATGCAGTTGAAATGCGATCTCTCAGGCGAATGTGTGGTAAAACTATGCATGATCGGTGCACTAATGTTGAAATTAGAGTAGAATGCAAGGCTGAGATAAGCATTATCGACAAAATTAAGAAAGGTCTTTTACGTTGGTTCGGTCATGTAGAGCGAATGGATGATGAAAGAACGGCTAAAAAAATATATGATGCGACTGTGCCTGGATGTAGAAGTCGAGGAAGGCCGAGAAAGACATGGCATGATCAAGTTAAACAAGTGCCCGAAAGTGGGCATGTAAGAAGTCGGAATAATCGATGTGCGTGCATGAGAAAATGTATGAATGTGGAGGAAGCAAGAGAAGTATGCCAGGACAGAGTGGTGTGGCGTTCTATCCTTTCTGCCTACCCCTTCGGGGAAATGGCGTGATGGTTAGTTAGTTAGTTAGTATGTTGTAGTATTTCAAATAAGTAGGTAGATGGCAGATGTAAGATTATGATAGAGAACGCCCTTGAAGTTTATTTATACGAAACGGCGCTCTATAAATTAACCAGAATAGTAATAATAATGCGGATTTATTTCAAACAAGTAGGTACAAACAAATAGACCATCTCCGTTTTTGTCAGTTCATCGTCAAATTAGTCCCGCGTCAAAAGGTATATTTTTTACTAACGGAAAACAAAATATAAGCATGTAAATAGAATTTACCTTTTTAAAATGTGGCAAATTTTAGTATACAGATATTAGTAAAATGAAATGTTCAGACTTGTTGGGTAGAAACAGGATGGTCAAAAATGTATTGTACTTACACTACCTACATCAAATTCGATTTTAGTTCTATTTAATTATCACAATCGAGTTTGAATGAAAAAAAAATTTTAGGAGTTCTTTAAAATAAATAATAACGCAATCAACAAAAAATAGCACATTAATTTTTTATTTGCATAAAAATAAACAAGGTTACAATAATAATTATGATCTTATTGAAAATATGTTGTTAACTAACTAACCAACCATCACGCCATTTCTCCGTAGGGGTAGGCAGAGAGGATAGAACGCCATACCACTCTGTCCTGACAGACTTCCTTTGCTTCCTCTACATTCTTACGTATAGAGTGAGATCTTATATCGGCACTTTTCATGACATCAATGTGATATCTATTTGTTTCTAAAACTATTTTTTCCATCACATCGACACAGAGAGCAAGTAAATATTGAAAACGGCTTTGTTCGGGATCCGGGATTTCGTTTTTAATGTATAGTAGATATATACTGTATTTAGTAATATTGATATGATAATAAGAAAAAAAGTGATCCATTTTGACACTCAATAAACATTTTTCTTTTTGATTAAACTTATTTACTTATTAATTATTCTATCAAACAATTAATGTATTCTTTTTAAAAGTAAATTAATAAACCAATTAAAAGAAAACATTTATTACGGCACGTCAAATAATAAATGAAATTGTCGTAGTGTGTACGTACATATAAATAAACCGGGATTCTTAGAAATAACATTAGTATTCTCGTATTTTTTATTTTACAAAAATACTCTATAAAATCATCAATGTATATTAATTTCTTACGCATCCTGTACTAACCCAAAGCCAATACTAACACATAAACAAATAATATGTGTAATATGAAGTTATTTAAATGTGTGCGTGACAGTAATTGGCCTGATTGGTTTAAAGTTTAGCTAATACTAACGCATAAACAAATAATATGTGTAATATGAAGTTATTCAAATGTGTGCGTAAAGTGGCATGTCTGATTGGTTCAAAGTTTATGTTGTACGTATATTCTGACGCACTAAACATTTTGATGCTAAGAGACATCTGGTGATAATAATTTTCCCTAAAAAAGGTGACGAATTTATGCATAGAAATTTGGGACTAAGGCCTTAAAGAACCTATCCCTTATTTGATATTTTTTGCGTTTTTCACACAGTTTTTTCAGTACTTGGATACCTAAAGATATTTTTTTTGTTTTCAGATTTTAAATTAGTTTGTAGAGTTTAATATTTATTTCGTATATTTTTATATATATATTTATTTTATATCTAATAGTTTTCTGCATATTCTGAAAAAAGATTTTCTATTCTGTTTTTATTATTTTACTATTTATTTTATTATCCTTCATTTCTCATAAGTTAAAGTTTTGACTGTCTTCTACATAAATATCTATAATATGTTTCAAAGGTTGAAACATGTTTTTTCTATCCATATTTCCGTAAACCGATTTAGTATCTACACTGAATTCTTCTCAGAATTTCTTTACAAGGTATTCCGAGCTTTATTGTACTTTTCCACTGATTGCGATTATTCCTCATGAATTCAAAGTAGTTTTTTCACGCACCATTAGGTGGCAAAACGGAAAGTAAGGAGAATAATCGTTAAACAATGTTCAGAGCCTTTTTTTCTCTGAAAAATGGAGTGCTGGCCCTTTTCGGATTTAAAATCAATTCAATCCTTTTCTGTATAATCACTATCCATTGTTTGTTTCGTTTGTAATCAGCGGTGATTATACTCAAAGGGTTGTGTTACTTTTGAAATAAATCAAAGTCTTTCTTTTTGGAAACAAACCTGACCCCGAGCATCGAGGGGATAATATAAATTATTACTTCAGCCCTTTAATTCAATTGTTAACTGTTCCCATGAGAGAAAATTCTAGTTAGACTGAATTTGAATATACACGAGTTGATGTTGTGTACTTTTTGTATAAAATTGTACCTACATAAATATATTGTATTCTATGTATTTTGTAACTAGAAACAATGGGATTGTTTTTAATTGGATTGCCCAGTCATAGAACCATAAACTTATTTATTTATTTATATTTTAATTTTATGCACAGATAGGTATGTAGGTATAATAAATTGACTCCTTCAATTTTGAAGATGGAGTGGAGGTCTTACATATAATTAATAAAAGGGGTTTATATTAAATAACTTAGAAATTCTAGAAATCAAGAAATCTGTAAAGGAAAAGCAGAACATAATTAATAATCAAATAAATCTAAGTAATAGTCCCATTTTTAACGTATTTCCCCTCTACAAGAATCCCCCCTCAAACTCTCTACCCCTATCCATAGCTCAGCCCCTCCCCAATCCATAGTTCCCCACCCCCACTAATTAGATGCAACATTGTATTTTACTGTTAGTTTTGTATTAGCTCCGATGATGGTACGGTGGTACTGAAACTAGTTAGTGATAACTCAAATAAAAAGTGAATCAAAAAACAAAGTGACTTTTATTTTATTTTAAAAAGTTTACAATGATTTACAAAGTTAATGGTGATAATATAAATAACATAATAAATTGAAATTAATTGAGTTAAAGCACTAGTAAAATTATCGGATAAATAAATACAATATACATTCTTTTGCTCGTGCCTTAATATGCAGAGAACCACTCGATTACGCAAATATTCATTTAAACTCATACTCGTACATATCCCTTGTCATTTAAAATATTTTGTTTTCTGTTTTTATTTTTTTGTGTGATATGCCTGAGTATAATTTTCAGTATATTAAGTTGCTATACATTCGTAAAAAAATAAACGTTTGTCGCATCCTATCGGTTTCTTAGAACAGGCAATTGCCCATTTAGAAACCGAAAGCGCTGATCGGAGTTTTTTATTTTCTCTTTGTATGAATAATGTACCACTGCGCCAGTATTCAGCCTATCTACGATATTTTTTCCATAAGTATGTTATATGTACTGAGATATTTAGGAAACTCTAAAAACTGTGTAAAATCCCAAATACTCAAAGTACAACCATTTTTCAATCGCAGCCAAGTAGCACGATTATTTTATTCTATGAAACAATAATTTAAACACGCAAAATATAACACTTTTTATGCAAAAATCTTTTATTTAATAATACGATATTTTCATAAAAAATCTTTCCTTGCTAGCGACACCTATTATTGGCATTGATGTTACCATAAAGAAATAGTAATTTGTTTATTTAAAAAATTTCAAAGCGTAAAAGTATTCAAAGATGTAACAATTTTTTTATTTTCAACTGAATTTGAAGCCAGATTTTAAATAATTGAATTTAACATCTTGACTATAAAATACAGTATTTTAAAAATATCCTTCTTTGTTAAGTTGCGTTCTAATTTTCTCCAGCGAAGGTAGTATTTCACAGCACCTAGTTAACTTTAGGGCCTATCATTGAACAGCAGTAAAAATTGCCATTTAACTTTTTGGCAATCTGGAATAGGGCTTGGATATTGAAATAGAACTAATTTACAGCTTCCAATCGGACAACCTTATTCAACTTTCAGTATTTCTTATGAAATGGTCCATAAAACTACCCCCGGGGTCGTTTTTTATTCAAACAGACAGCGACGTTAAATCCGGGACATTTCATAGAAGATATAACGGGGGACTTTTCTAGATTTGAGTAAAGCGGCGCTTGCCAAACTGTTACAATTTTTTTTTTTCATTACTTAAGCTTAATTTCATAAACATCACTTAGTAATTATAACTACTTAACTACTTCCACTAATAGTATTTCTATGTAAAAAGTATTTCGATACAGAGACACTGAGGGATTGTAAGGGTAGCGCATCATGATTTTCTTTTGACTTGATCGATGCTGTCGCCCTCTGGACTTAACTTCACTTGGAAACTTTGCTTATGCATTTGCAACAACAAAAATTTAAAGTCCTGCATAAAATAGCGTGACTGACAGAGAGTCCCCAAGGACTCTATAGTAGTCGCGGGTGGAGGTGGGATCAATACCTCAGTGTCCACACATAAGATGCATAAGGCACTGCATTAGTACATCTTATGCTTACATATTTGGATTATTTTTACATGAAAAATCACATTGAAATAAATATTTCATATTGACCCTCTCGGGAAGCAAACCGGCGATCTCATGCATGGTTGCCCAACGCGCTACCCACTACACTACAAGCTAGGTCTACGTCACGTAATTCTGATGCAAACTGTCAACAGTGGAGATCTGAGATGCCATAGCCTGATGCCTTATAAAATAGAAGAGCCTTCGCCGGATGACAGTATCAACTGTTTCCACGAAATGTCTATCATATCTACGAATGCTTGCTTTTACGTAGTCTCATAATATGTTCCTAACAAAGACAAACTACCAAACATCTAGTAATCTTCTGAGACACCTATTCTCAAACCCTAAAAGTTTGCTGTTTTGGGCCCTAAATAATAAACAGATGAAACTAAAATATTAAATTCCATTTTATGAATTTATTATATCTTTTGATCTTGTTTTTCTTTTTCTTTTTGTTTTTTGTATACTGTATCAAAGGTGATCCGAAATAAACGGTTTATTATTATTATTATTATTAACTAATAGCAAGCATCGTACTGTAGAAACTCTGGTGTAAAGGGTGTCTTAGCTTCCCATCGTTTTTCTCTGGTTCATGGTTTAACTGCCGGAAAACATCGCCAGTTATGAGGGACATACATCACGTATGTGTTAGTCTGAGCATCTGTGGCTTTTGAGATATTTATGTTATTATACTGTCAGCGTTTTGGGAGTTGATTTTATACGGATTTATTCTCACTTATCGTAGGGATACGCCCATACATAAAAATATAAAATAAAGCATACGGTTGAATAATTTTCCTTCAAGATTTAAAAGTATATTAACTATATGATGCTAGTATTTTTAAATCAATTACAATAAACTTACCTATGATTGTAGCGTAGGGAATCGCAAGACTATTATATTTAGTTACAAAATTTGGTTATAAAAAAGTACAATGAAATCCAACAAGAAACTATATTAACAAGATGCATTGTGTGTACATTGTTAATATTTATATTTTCACGGAGATTGAAAACAAATAGAAAATAGCTGTTTATTAAAATTTCATTAATTAGTTTCCTTTACAATATGTTTATTTACGTACTTGTCCAAGTTATGAACATAACAACCTCGGTGTAGAAGGTGTGGAGAAAATAAACATAAACAACTTTAAAAGTGATAAATTTTGACATTTTGTTTTTCAAAATCTTCTTTGCTTTTTATGCGTGTAAAGAAATACTTATACTTCTTCAGCGCCATCTATGGAGTAGGTAATTAAGTACACGGCCACTGCTTTACCAACAGATGGAAGTCAACATGGTTGGTAAAGCAGAGAGCCTTAATCTAGGTTACTATAGAAATAGAATGATAATGTGGTGAGTAATAATTACTTAATATTAATAATTAAGACTAAAAATATAATAAAAGACTTTTAATATCGTTTGTTTTACAGGTGAGTTATTATGATTAATAATTTATTCATGTAAAATTGTTTATGTTATTATGTATAAAAAATTGAAATAAAGAAACTTTGTTTTACAGAGAAAAATATTGTCTTATATGCGTTTAAATTTAAAAAAAACCTAGTACACTTCTTCGTTAAATTTAGTGTTACACAAACGACTCCGTTGGAACGAATACCTGGTTTCAAAAGGGTAAACTATGAAACGTTAGAGTAATGTAGACATAGAATGATGTAGGTGCCCATGTGATTAATGATCCCTCAAATGTCGGAAGGAAAGACAGTAGGCAGCATGCAGAGAAAATGCATTGAGCCTTTGCCAAGAATAGAGTTTTTTGGTGCTTTAACCTTTTGGATCCACCCCAAGCTGCCAAGTGTATAAAGGCGAGATGGTTAGCAATTTCAACGTGGAATAAAATACATGGAATTCCGTGAATTTAATACGAAAATTAATTTGTCCGCCTCGTAGCACAGTAGCAGCGCATTAGGCTAACGTGCACGAGGTCGCGGGTTCAACAATCCCATAGGGGGTCAACATGTAATATTTATTTACATTTGATTTTCAAATTAATATTTTATGTGTGATATTTTGGACTGGTACTGAAGCGTAGGAATGAGCATCTTACCTTCATGCAATAAAAAAATATCAAATAAACTGCACTTGGTGTACCGATGCAGCGCCCTATGCACCATTGGATGCGGATAAGGGAAGGTAGTAGTAATACGAAAATATCACTTTATTCATGAATAATTTATATTTAAGAATTAACATTATGTACATACGAGTACAAGATATCTTAAGATTACTTTTATATCAAAATATTAATCAAAACATATTTTCTTTCTTTCTTATGATGCCATTTGCATACAAATTCGAATCTGGGGAATTCTGATGCTATTTTCAAAATATGTATGTACATGTTTACCTACTAACTAAAAAAAAGCAACGAATTCGAATAACTGCATTTTAATGTTTGATCAATAATTTGATTGATGCAAAATTTTAAGTATGGACATGTCATCTAAATCATAGGCACTTGACAAAACATTAATATACAGGATTTCACACTCACGGGATTAAATTAAAGATTAAATTATAAAATCTTAACAGAGACCAAAATGCCTGTCAATATAAGAATATGGAACTTTATGGCATTTACGGGCACAGTGTGTACAGCAATGCTTTATCCAGCCGACGCGCGACGATAAAAAGACCTTGGTCAATCCAGATTCCTGTTTAAAGGGACGTATCAATTGATCTTTTCGAATCTTTTAATTGAACTAAAAACATGATTGTAATATCAAAGTAGACAATGTGTTTAATAATTTAATGGCTTAGGGGTAACTTAGCAAGTTTAATACAATATTTACAAGTGCGGAGGGGCTAGTTCTTCCTAAGTATAATAATAAATATTGTAAACAAAAACTAGACTTGAATGTAATATGCCAAAAATTGTAAAATGCTAAAATGTTAAAAAAGTCATTAATTTTTCAGGTTTTAAGAGTCGCATGCCGAGAACTTTGTTGCTAAAGTGAGAGTTATTATACTGAGTTTTTGTTTTTCTTGTTACGGTTATCAAAAATGGCGAATATGCTTGTAAATAAAACTTTTTATTTACTAAACTAAATTTTTTGCAAGAGTACCTACGTATTGTGTATTTTAATTTCTTGTTATAACATGTATCTACGAATTGCAATAGGCAACTCAGTAGGACATTATTTCATATTATACATATTGAAATAAATAAAATGTAGAAATTGTATTTAAAAACACGGAAGCTGAACCAAAATAAGCATAATATTTTAGCTCTTAATTAATTTCATTATTGTATTTACAAAAACAATGGTTATTACAAAAGTGTTGAAGGCAATAAATTAATATGCTCCAATTATAATATAAATGTAGTTATGGAAGCAGGAAGAATCTAAATACGGCCATTGTAACGATATTTTAAGCTTTCGGGACCGTAATTAATTATATTTTGTTGACAAAAGTTCAAGTTTCTTTACCCTTAAGAAATAACATTGCGGAGCGTAACTGAAAATGTCGAAAATTTGTTCAAAATAAATATTTTGCGCTCTCTGAATATTTCAGCTAAATTGAGTATGAAATAAAAATGTTGTTTCAACCTTCAACTTCTGAAAAAAATACACCCTTATCCATAGTTGAATCTTTGGTTCTCAATTCCAATTTTTGTGTTTATTATTTTTTGTATCTTTTAAAAAATTACTATGAATTTGAAGAGCTTAACAACTAACTCTTTATAAACTGTACTAAAAAAATATTTGAGAACTGTAGGTACTGTAGCAGGGCTTGCACTAGCGGGGATCTCAAGTGTTAAATGATATGAAAATTCTTAATGAGCTACGTTGATGAGTTTATCTACCTAACCATTTTTATCGTAAAATTATGGTTGCAAACTAGAAATTAATCTGCGATGACTAGTCAAAACAAGATATGAATAAAATGGTTCCATATTGATAAAAACCAAAACCCGCCTTGTGAGAATATTAATTTGTATTCTCAATAGCATTGTAGGGAGTGGAAACAGTCCATGCGAACGAAAGGAAGAAATATGATGGATGTTTTCAAGACGTGGTGTTAGAAGAGAATGCAACGCATCCCATTGACTGCAATATGCACTAACTTCGCTATCCTCCAAGAACTCAAGATTTAAAAAATCAAGTATCAAAATAAAGTTAAGCTATCAGCCGCCAGTTCCTGCCCGTCCTCCTAGGTCAGGTTCACGTCCCCCGCAGATCTGATGCAAACTTTCGACAGATAATCAACAACGGACGTCCAGGACGCCGAAAACCTGATGCCTGGGATAATAGGCAAGCATGGTTAAAGCTCTCGCGAGGCATACGTAGTATATGGCCTAGCCAGCCGAAACGCCTACAGCGAGGGATTTTCAGGATAAATACCTATTCAATTTATCAAAATTTATTTTACAAAGCAGATTACATAATTTAGTATTCTTATTTGTTAAAACATAACTTATATCAACTTACCATCCTACCTCACTAATCACTAATCATCCTACCTTCATACAATAAAATGTTCAAGAATTTATATAAACAACTTACAAGCGGCTTATAATAACACAAAAATATATTTTATTATGATATTAACTGTTTAACGTAAGATGATTCACTTATTCAGAATTGTTAAAAAAACAGCTTTAATTTCGTTAAGTAGATAATAATGAAATCTTTTTTATTATATTTTAAAAAAATTAATGAGAATAGTTTGTAATTAGACTTATATTAGTTTGACTTAATTTAATTTGA
>JAGVSP010000668.1:0-76051 GCA_022494985.1 Micrasema minimum
TTTTTACTTATGAAAGCTTTGAAAGAAGAAGAAAAAATAATTTTTTTGAAGCTCTTATTCAAAAATCATATTACACATTCGACTCCAATTGTAATAAAGATTGGATGAATTGTGTCAAAATTAATGATAAGGTTAAAATTTTTAAAGGAATGGCTGACAGAGGGGAGGTTTTTGTAAATTCAGTCTGGTTAGTTATTGATTTGTGCTTAATTGTTAGATATCTATAAGAAAAAGAATAAATAATGTTAGAATGTATGTATGTATGCATGTATGCACGTGCATATATCATATATGTGTGTATGTGGATGTTGTAAAATATATGTATATTTATTTTTTTCTAATTTGTTAATTTTTTGTTTTTATTGTTTTTCTTTTTGTTTAGTAGTTTGCTTTATTTTTATTTTTTATATACTGTAGAACCTTATGACAAAAAACTTGTGTTAGTTTTATAAGGACTACTGTAAAATTATTTCTTATAGGGATAATATTGTTCTTTTAAAGCTGTTTACTTTTAAATACTATGCTAATTTGAAAAAAAAAATTTTAAAAAATTTGAATGTGTTTAGGTAATAACAATTAGTTTATTAGAAACATATTGCCTTTTCTTTTATTCTACTACTGTATTATTAGTATGTAGTATTAATTTCGTAGTGTTTTATTAAATAGTGTTTTCTTATCTCAGAGTTTGTATTTATATATTACACATAAACAACGTCATCATTAGGCAACTACGTAACCACTTAACATCGACGTCACTCGTTTCGTGTATTTGCCTAAGTTCTGGAGTCTTTGAACGGTGGAGTTTGATAATAAGCGGTGTTATGAAATTAACCCTAGGAAGCGTATATTTAAAAAAAATAATTATATAAAAGAATTCTTGTTCGAAGCTTAAAAAGAATATCGTGTAATACAGACTCCCACAGTATTTTCAATAAAGGTTCACGCCTGTCCCGAGATCACAATACATTTTGTTCGACAAAGCTCATTGACCAAAAATACAAATGGCTAAAGTCAGACTTTTATGTATTTACCAAAGAGATCAATTTAATAAATACTGGGTCTGTTTCACGGCGAGTTAGAGCCTATGGTATTAGCTTTCTCACGCCGGAATCGAACCTGGCATGCACAGGTGAAACACAATTCACCAATGCACAATTGCAGACCATTATTGCGCTATTGCACAATAGGTTTTTGGAATTGCAGGATACTGAGTGTCTGGTTTGGTGCTAAGATGTCTAAATTAGTAAGGTTATATCTATTGTAGGTTATTCCCATCGTAATTCTATTTCTACTATCCAGATTTTTCAATGGGATAATTATATTGTTGATTTATCCAAAGGGTCCTGATATATTGAAAGGATATTTTCGATCTTCTTGGGTGGCGAAATCAGCAAAGTTTAAGTATTGCTATAGATAATGTGCATTAGGTCGCGGATTTGATTCCCGTAGGGGGTCAACAATGAAAGCCCCACCCTTTCTCTATACTGCTTTAAAGACTATTGAGTCATCAGTCCAGCCGACTCTACCGTTTTTTTTTAACAAGCTAAACCGCGATTTTAAGATTGTTAGTGTGATAAAAATACGGACGAATTTACGTTATGTACGCGAGCAAATGCTTTCATTGCCCCTACCACTGTCTCGGCGTATGTATTATAATTGTTATTGTTTCCATCACTCAAACCAACCAGAATCGGCCCAAATTACAGTAGATATTAGGGTATGTTAGTTTCTACCCCCCGATTATTATTTATTAGTAATTACTACCACCCGTGTGTAGGGGGTCAATATGAAATATTTATCTATTTTATTAGAGAACATAGAACATATAAATGAGAAAAAAGCAAACAGTTAGAAAATAAAAAATTGAAGCCAGTAAATTATTGACAGTACATAAACAGTAAAAGAATTATAATACAATCATAAGTAGAAAAGTAGAAAAGATAAAAAAACAACATTCGGCAGCTTCAGCACTACTAACACACTTAGTTGCAACTACAACAAAATCATCCTTTCATACTTATTAGTTATTGTTATTTACATATGATATTTCCTTATTAATATTTCATGTTTGACACCTTGGAATGGTACTGAAGCGTAAGACTGATCATCCTACCTTCATGTAGTGAAATGACTAAGAGACACTGCGCTTGGTGTACCAATGCAGTGCCCTATGCACCATTGGGTGTGGATAAGGGATAAGGGATAGCGCGTTGGGCTGCCAGGCATGAGGTCAATATAAAATATTTATTTGAATGTGATTTCCTCATAATTTTTTTTTATTTGTGATACCTGGAACTGGCGCTGAAGTATAAGACTGATCATCTTGCCTTCATTATTATTATTATTATTTTGGATAATTTATTAAGCGCCATTTTTGTGAGAAATCACCTCAAGGGCGCTGTACACTCGATATTCTTAGTAAATTCCATTCCCAATTTATGAATAAATGATCTGAGACAACGAATATCTAAGAAATGATTCTAAATCTATATGTAGGTGAAGTACTGAACCCCAATTCGTCTTGCAGCTACAAAGCGCATGGACGGTTGGAATTTCAGCTTCGCCCACGTACAAATTAAATTTAAACAATTTGACTAAAAACGCGATACTAATGAAATACTAATTCCACTGATAGCAGATAGAGTCTAGAATCCAGGTCATTTTGCAGCTTCCATCTGATATCAGTAATTGGGATTAATGATTTTACGAATAAGTTTAGTAGTTTTGAAAAACTGGGGCAGGATTACAATACATATTTTATCCTAACTATTTACTAAAGATGTCTTGAATTTACCGAGAGAGACTCTATTACAATTTGTCTTGCAGCTACCAAGCGCATGGACAATTAATGGAGAGTAATAAATTACAATTACATTAAAACATTAAAAACATAAAAAATATCAAGATACACTGCACGTGGTGCACTAATGTAGTGCCCTTTGCACCATTACGTGCGGATACGTGTAAATCGTAGTTATTGTATTTGTGTTATTTCGTAACAACCCTCTTGGAGCCCTAATGTGGTAACGCGATTGTAGAGTGAAATGCAGGAGAGGTGTCAACTCCTGGCAATAAATCCACATGTCAGTAGAATGTATTGTTATATTGTTATCACGGCATAATACTAGCGGTTACGATATATGCCAAATATTCTCTATTATAAACAGGGGTAAACAACGAATGGTATACAAACTAACTAACCAACAAAAAAATATACCTACTGTATTGGATAAATACTGTAAATTTAATAAAGATTCATTTTATCTTTAAAGTTTAACATAATCATTCATAAATAGTTATTTTATGTCCCGATTTCATACAGATTCTTATGCCGGGGATATGGAAACTTTAATTGATTTATTTCTCATTTATTTCTTATTTTATTACATATTTAATTTTACAGTTTAGAATGTTTATATTTCAGTTATTTAGGTATAACCCCGTGTCTAACTGAAATATTTACAAAAAAGTACATTTATATAATATGAATATAATTTGAAAAATTTGACAAAGTGTTACATAGGTAATTAAAGTATACGTACAGTGAAAATGTTTCAACATGCAAAATGATATAAAACGAATCAAAATTGTAAAAAGAATAAAAAATATAAAAAAAAATTGTTAAAATAATTATAATAAAAAGAGATTAAGTAATACAATTACAAGGAAATAAATATAATAAAACTGAACAAACGGTAAACAATAGATATCAAAATAAATATGCATATTGAAAAAAAAAACAATAAATAAAGTTCTTCACTTTATCATGTTTGGATTTTAAATAGTTTACTCTTATATTTTTGTGTACATTCGACGGTGGAAAGAAAAAAGTTACCAAGCGACATAATGCTATATGTATTTTACATAATTGTTGCACAAGCGCTATCTGCCCACCAAACTGAACTGCGAATAGAGATTGAGTTGACTAGACCCACTCACAACACTCTGTTTCTGGTTGATTGGAAGATATTGCTTTTCAGCAATAAACCCGCCAGTGTACGCTTTTGTATAAGAAGTTAATAAAATTAATAAATAAAATAATGTGTGCAAGGGAAAGTGATTCCAAGCGACCTAGTATTATCAATATTATTTTTTTTTTTTTATTAATTTGTTTATAGTCAGCCAACAGACATACACTTATTTTAAATATATACAACATTAATTTCTAACAATAATGTCCACTTAAAGGCTATCACTTAAGTATCTAAAAATATTGAAACATTTATTATTGTTGCAAAGTACCCATCCTGTACACGGTTGCTTATTTGTAATATGTAAAGCATAAATAAAAATGTTTTAAAGGAAAAGTAACATAACTGAAAAATAAAATAGTAATTTTTTAGAAATTGAAATTTAGAAAAATATAAAAAACTATAATACCTAGATAATCAATGTATGTACAGGATAGGTACTCATCACATACCTTATTAAATTAACTAACCATCACACATACCTTATTAACTAAAATTTAACTAACTAACTTATATTTGATTTTAAAAAATCGTTCTAGTCCCAATGGTTGCGTACGCCACGAATGATTGAACCCGCGTCCAATGACAAAGATTGCAAAGACCACCATAGACGATTCAAAACTTACTCAACACACTCAACATTGTATATCCATAAATAATTTCCTCTATATCCATTGCACAATGCCTTATTTAATAAATGGAACCTCTTCAATGGATTGTCCGTGGTTTATACGGAACGCCATTAAATTTGAAATTTTTGAATGCAGAATGCGAGATTTAGCGGGAATGAAAAAATAACCATAGAAAAATCTTTGAAACGACACTTCAAATTGAAACTAGTGTGTGTGGCTTAGAAGAAATTAAATTAATGATTTTTGATTGATTGATTGATTGATTGATTTCTGAAATTGGTGATGGGAGCAATTTGTATGATAACATTTTGGTGACAAATTGTAATCTCAAAGTTTGTATGCGTATTGAGCGCGCAGTTTGTATTTTTGACAGTCTCTGTCGGAAAATAAAATCTTGTTATGCAAAGCTTTAGGGTTTTAGGAAAAAAAATTAAGAGATTTCATATCTTAAAGAGCGTTTTTTAAATTATTGTTTGACCTGCTAATTATTTTTGTTAAATTATATTATTTAAGAAACTCAAGATTTACTTGTATCTGTGTATCAATGAGTAAAAAAACAGTTTTTTAAAAATAACCCATAAAATTACATATTTTTTAAATTAAGTTTAAATCTATTACCCGCTACCCTAAAAACCCACATTCCTTGTATACAATGAGTGAAAATTTTACAAATTGCTCACTTTCATCGAAGAATGAAGTAAATTTTAGATGGGGGTAGAATCCATCGTCCATGCGCTCAGTAGCTGCAAGACAAGAATCTATTTTCCTACAAAGTTTTATCCGTTTACACGTATGTAAATTAACTTTAAAGAATTTTTTAATTAAAGTCTGTTTAAACTGTATGATACTAGAAAAATCCCAACCGTTGATTCGCTTGGTAGCTGTAAGACGTGTCCTCTCTTTGTCCTCTAATCAAGCCTCTTTATTGTATAATACTCTTTATTATAATAGTGCTTTATAAATAACCCAGAAATAAATAGTAATAATAAAAAGTCCATAAAACTAAACTTAAAAATATTTTTTCAAGAGAAATATGTCAAAGTCTTAAAAATTTCTATTCTATGTACATAAACCTTTTATATAAAAAAATAGATTAATTATTAGAAAGCCTATTAACTTAAATACATAATAACGTAAGTGAATAAAAATTGAAATATTTCATAAAACATAGAAACGGCTTTTCCTGGAAATAATAATCAGCTTATCGTTAAGAAGGATCAAATTTCAGTAAAAGCTCCTTTAGCGAGATGCCTTATTTTCAAAATAAACATTATGTTTAAATAGAACTGTGGTTTCAATTACGGAATACAAATTGGTAGTGAATGTATAAAATTAAATTTATTTCAATATTTATTATTGTTATTGTAATTTCTATTATATATCATAATTTAATTATTTTGAGTACATTCGTAATTTTGTGTAAAAACATGTGAAATACACTAAGCACAGTTTGTTTAAATAAATCATAAGTACCGTAATCTAATCGGGTCGTGGTTAGTGGTCTAGCGGATACAGTTTTTTTTTTTTTCTTTCTTTTTTTTTCAAAAGATTGTTTTTTTGTTTACATAGATATACATTAAAAACACATATACATTTATAAAATATAAATAAGAATCCCACCAAGGCATAGCCTGTTTGTGGGTATACTGTGAAAGTCAAACAAAAGCCGCCTCCGTAGCGTAATGGCTAAGACGCTGGTTCGATTCCCGGTGAGAACACAAAAATCAAAAGTGATTTTTCTCAAGCCTGGGTGTTTGTGATGTTGTTCCCCTCTGTAATAGGGCCTCCAGTGGCCTGTTGAGGTGGTTAAAAAAAAAAAAAAAAAAAAAAAAAAAAAAAAAAAAAAAAAAAAAAAAAAAAAAAAAAGAGAAAAAGTAAAGTCAAGTAAAAATGGAAAAATAACAGATAATATAAACAAGATAGTTAAAAAAAAGAATACAAGATATTGGTATCTTTATACCGGAAGAAGAAGAGGGAAAATAATCGTAATATTTAAAATAAAAAAAATACGTAGATTATGTTATAGTTACGGTCTTTATAGTAAGAATGATTCTACCTTTACACTATGTTCCAGCTTTGTGTTAATTTTTTATAATGAGAAAAATTTGGAAAATTTGACAATGCCATTTTATTGTCAGTTAAAAAAGGATTAATTTAACTGGGGGCAATAAAATGTGCATGTCTCTGAGCAAGTCGTGATTTACAATGTGGAATTTCTAGCACTCGGATTCTTATTTGACTAGACCTATTTGATTAGAGTTAGAATCCTTAAACTTAAGGTTCGAATTCTTATTATCTAAAATCCATGAAAAACGTTTTTATTGAAAATCCATTAATTTCACCTAAAGTTTATTTAATCAAATTAAACAAACCTGTTAGCAAAATGCACAGATTGATGTATTTTGTCTACTTCGTGGTGTGGTGGTAGCGCGTTAGGGGTGTAATTTTTTTATTTTATTTTAACGAAATTATATTGTTAAATTCTATAACTACAACCTTACAAACAAAAAAGTTATGATACTGACATCTGTCGATAGAAAAAAACACAACTAAAATAAAGCCTTCAAAATATCAAAGAAATAGAGACATCTGGTGCCTAGAATGTAAAACTAATTTTAGGGGTGCATTTTATATGGGTGTCTTATGCTGAAAAATTGAGCTTTCTACAAAAATCAAAAGGTGTTATATTTTTAAATAAAAAATTACAACTATCCGCTAAGATTTAATTTAAAAATCAAATTATGTAAATTTTAATTAATTAATTTAATTGGTGAGGAATACAAAGAAAGAATTAACTAAAAACCATAAAATAAAAAGATACTAATTTTAGAGATATTTTTCTGGGTTAGTTTATTTCCATGCATTTTACTTCATAATTAAAATATACACAAAGAAATGTTTATAAATATATAAAATCATAATAAATATTAATCATTTATTAAATGAATTCTTCGATCAAGAATTTTAGAGGAGTGACTCTCCATGTGAATTTGATAATAGGTGTGTTATGAAATTAAACCTGGGAAGCGCATATTTTTAGAAAATTTTTACGGAATCGCCTCTTCTAGTAAATTCTTGTTCGAATTATATATTATTGTTTAATTATAAATATTTTTACACGTAAGCAGAAGGGAGCCGTTTTCTCCATACAATCGTAGTCCTTTTCTATGGAATGTACTCCAAGACCAATAATCAAATTCATTGCATTTGGTGTACCATTGCAGTGCCCTATGCAGAACTATGTGCGAATAAGGGAAAGTGGTAGTAATAGTAGTAGTTTCCCCTTTTCACTTATTTAAAATACTGTTTTTGTATTTGTATTTTTAGAATAGCTACTCTAGGTGTATTCATTTGTACAACTTTTGTTTTGTCGTGACAGGGCAGCCCCCACTCAAGTCAAATGGAGTAGGCTGTAGCCGTTTTCAGGGCTGTTGCAAAAACCATCACAAAATAAATATATATATTGTTCTTCTCTTTTAGGTGGTGGTGCAGCTGAAGCGTGATGTTTGACGACTTTCATTTGACACGAGAGAGCTGTATGCGTGATAGAATTTAAGTATTGAATAAGGCCGAACGACCGATTCAGCTCCCAGGAGACCTACACCAGTCAATTCAGTAGAAAATTGCCCCTACCTTGGTATTATGGAGACTGGAAATGGGTGGAGATCTTCTGTCCTGCACTTCACTTCAAAATAACACACTTCAAAACACAAAACTGGTCACAAGATTTCGACACAGACACAAGTACACGATGGATGAAGGTTTTACAGAGTTCAAAGTTGATTTTATGAGAATGCGTTTATAAGATGCGTTCAGAAAAGGGAGTTGAGAATTTGCGTGCGGCGTTATTGTTGTAATTTTCAGACTACCCGCGAAGTGCCATAGATAATTTAGTATTTTGGATAGAGGATGGTATAGAAGGAATATAGGAAAAGGAATCAAGGATTTACTGGGGCAACTTGTTCCATTTATTAAAATATTGTAACTGTTGAATTACCAATAAAATAAATAAATCAATAAAATTTTCGAACAAAGAATGACGAAAATTGTAACTTCGATGAATTGATTTTACTTGTGTAAAGTACTGGATTCCGACTCGTCTTGCAGCTGCAAAGTGCATGGACAAATGGTAATTTTATTATTATTATACATTATATTAGGTTAAAAAATAATATTTTCGCACCCTTGATTTTGTTCACGTCCCTAAATACAGGTGTCTGAGCCAATCACAACACAACTTTACCCAAACAAACTGAATAATGGATTCGGATACGTTGGTTTCACCGGGCGCGAAATACTATAGCGGTAGTTACCTCGCTTCACCTTCTAACCTGAACTAACTTCACCTACTTTCACATTTCTGGAACATTATTCTGGAATATTGGTAGGCTCATTTCCGGACAGGGTATTTTTGGAAACAAAATAATTCAGTTATTTCGAGAAGGGAAATGGAATAATGAGCGATTCCAGTGGAACAAAAATTTTATACATTTCTATTCATTTTCATTCATTTCTTTAACTTTGATTTATTTATTTATATTTTTTATGTTGTACACACATTCCATTTAACAAAGATAGTAGTTACACCAGTGCAGTGTATTTTGATAATTTGACTACATGAAGGTAGGATGACTTTCCGCCTGCAGCATCCCGTCGTCTTGGCAGACCGTCGACGACCGTTCTACGGATGTATTCGGCGGAGCTGATGGATGCGGGCCTGACGTGGGAGGAGGCGAGAGAGCTGGCTGGTGACAGGGTCTCCTGGAGGGATCTAGTGATGTCCACATCCTTCACATAGGAGCGAACGTGGCGAGAGAAGAAGAAGAATTGTAAAAATTTTGATCTGAATTTTTCAGACTTTATTTTTTGTTTGAAAATAATATTTCACAATATGATACATTAGACTGGCTATGGAGCGTAAGACTAATAACCTAGACTTCATGAAATAAATTTTATTTATTGGTTTATTTTATTGTTTTTACGCCCATAGACATTTTTAAATGATTACACAGTAGGTAGCTATTCATTACCGCCAGAGATGGCATCCAGACACTGTTCCCTAAAATGCACTAGATTTGTGTTGAAAACATCAATATTGTTAGTATACTTGTTAGCCAGTGCGTGCAATATTGTTAGTATACATGATCAAGATACACTGCACTTGGTGAAGCAATGCAGTACCATACGCACATTTATATGCGGATAAGGGAAAGTAGAAGTACTTAAATATTCAGCATTGTACGTAATTTGAGTAAGTCCTTGAATTTTTTTTACTTCTAAGATATTTTTTTTTTTACCTGAAATGTTCAAGAAAAGTGTTTGAACAAGAATTTCAGAGAAGTCTTATTCCATACTGGAAAAATACTACTGTATCTGAGGTGTCTAGTTACCCACCACGTCACTTACTACGTCATCAATAGGCATCCAAGTCATCACTAGACATCTACGTTACACGTTTCGTGTATTGACCTAAGTGCTGGAGTCTTTAGACGGTGAAATTTGATATTTTGTGGTGTTATGAAATTAACCTAGGAAGCGTATATGTTAAAAAAATTGCATGGAAGCGCCCCTTCTAGTGAATTCTGTTCGGAGGTTCAGTTCATACTGTTTCGACATTAATAATGCAAGATTACAATTATATTTTGGAGCGAATCTTCAGAATCCCAAGGACTACAAAGGCTTTCATTTTAATCTCCAATCTCATAATATTTCATTCGTTTGAGATTATTACACCGCCATCGCCACAGAAACTCACTTTTACGGTGATCATCAGCGCGAATAAAACGATATGAAAACTCAAAAATAGCTACGGAATAATTCGTTTTTTATTGCATTACGAACCAATAACGTCTCCGCGGTAGGAAAACCCACTGTACAAAATTGTTCCCGGAAAACAAAAAAAAACAAGTATTTTCTTTCAGAATCTTCGTCGTTTCAGATTATCTGCAGGATACACTCTCATTTTTAACTGATCAAATAAAAAATACTATTTTTTTGTTTTTCTTGTTCAGAAATTGGTTGCTAGAGCGCGATTTATTATATTGAGTTTTAGAATTGTATTTTTTATTTATATGTATTTTATTTTTTTTTTGTGCGCTAGGGTATGTATTGTGTACTTTTATTTTTAGTTGAATTTGTATTTATGCACCTACTGACGAGTTGCAGTAGGCAACTCAGTAGGACATGTATTGTTTTCTTTTATGTATATATTGAAATAAAAATAATAAAAAAAACATTTAAAAAAATATTTTGTTTGCAAGAGTATTTATTGTGTATTTTAATTTGTATCTAACATATTTTTTGCACCTACTGACGAGTTGCAGTAGGCAACAATCCAAAAGAAGAGAGTGGCATATATTATAAATGAAAGGACACATTTGATTTTTTTAAAAATAAATTACGGCCAGCTCTTTTTAAGGCTTATTTTCCTTTAATAATAATAATTTGATAATTTCTACGCCTTCGCCAGATGACAATAGATACCAAAGGTTGCTGTGTCGATTGCCTCACTTCTGCGTTCCTTACAAAGTCAAACCACCGCTCACCTATTATTCTTCTTAAACACAAAATAATGGTGGACATTTAATCTATAAAATTCAAAACTATTGTTTAATAAAAAACATAAACAATGAATAGAATATATTTGTTAATAACATAACCGAGCAGTGTGTAAACGATCATCAGTTTACGCTGAAATAGCTGATTACGTACTGACACAGTTAAAACTGTAAGTCTATCTAGGTCTTCAGGCCAGTGGGCTTCGGGTGCTTCCGTCGCCGCTCGGGAAATATCGGAAAAGGAAGGGGAGTAGGCGTAGGGTAAAATCACCTGTGACTGGCCAGGGGGTTCGGTAGATGTACCCGAACAAATGTTTGGTGTTATTTGAATTTCGTATTTGCGAGGCGCCACTGGAAGGGTCAATATCACACCAAAAGCTTCGTAACGAAAAAGGCTTGTTTCATATTTGCATACATTATTTTGTATGCACATAAATTTATTGAAAGCGCCACCCTTTCCCTAGACCGTTTAAAAGATTATGCTTTTATTTATTACTATATCTTACAATTCTGAAGATGCCCATAACAGGGTGAAAGCTCTAACTGGAAATAAATATAAGTGGAAGTGTACCAAAATTTTGTATTCAAGTTTTAAAATTATTTTTGTTTTATTGGATAGACTCAGTTTCAATTGAAAAAAATTGCGAAAAGGAAAGATTTTATACGATACCAAATGCATGACGTCATAATTCATGTCATAAACATATTCACCCCAACCTGCTGAAGGAGCTGGACCAAATTTGGGCACTTGTATTTTTAATATAATGCGTAGTAATTTATAATTTGGAAGCGTTATTTGGTCGCCGCACTACATAACATATGTAAATGTCATTGAATCTATACAGAAAAGGTTTCTTCGCAATCTAACATTGAAATTCAATCTGGCCAAAACTTTTACAATTTTAAGATCAGCGCTTTTTCACACTTTGGTGTTGGCAAGTTGGAAGTACGGTAAAAAATTGCGGAATCCATCGTGTTTTCTCCATAATATAATAGCTGGCAAAGTTGACTCTATATTCTGCTTGGAAAATATAACTTTGAATATTCATCAATAAAACATTTTTTGTCCCAACTTTTAACAATAACATGGCGCACTTTAATTCCTTATCTCGCATGTTAAGACTGTACAATGACATAGAAAAACATTTAAATATTGATGTATTTAATGATAGATGTGGTAAATTCAAGAGGAACTTGAAATCTTTTTATAACCTCTGATCGAACATATTTTTGCAAAGTGCTTTTTAAACCTGTAAATTGTGTACGAGTATATTATAATGCTGTGTAATTCTGTAATTGATGTGCAATAAAACCGTGTATGTAATTATTATGATATAATGTATGTAAAATGATAGATATTGTCACATTGTAGAGTTACCTGTAATTAAATAAATACGGAACCACATCCCGATAAAAACAATTGATAATTGATTGTCATACGTAATAATTTTTTTAATTTTAAAAAAAAAATTCTTTTTACAACTTTGATTTGTTTTATATCATTTTGCATGTTGAAATATTTTATTTAATTATTGTGTCCTTTTTAATTATGTAACACTATGTCAAATTTTTCAAATTATATTAGTATTATATAAATGTACTTTTTTGTAAATATTTCAGTTAGACACGGGGTTATATCTAAATAACTGAAATGCAAACATTCTAAACTGTAAAATTATATAATGTAATAAATTAAAATACACAAAAAATAAACAAATAAATTATTTTCAAAGCGTACAGAAGCGTAAGACTGATCATCCTACCTTCATTTAATAAAATGATCAAGATACACTGCACTGGTGGTGTACCAATGCAGTGCCCTATGCACCATTGGGTGCGGATAAGAGAAAGTAGTAGCAGTAATAGTATTTTGTTTAAATTCTACTGTTATTTTACTTTTCATTGAAAGATTCTTCGCATTCAATTATATCTCAATGCTGATCAATTACCTAGATGCATAAGTACATTTTATCACTCCATAGCATTTCTAGAAATAATTCTATCGTTGACGCATATGGAATTATTCCTAAATAGGCAAAACCACACTGTGAGATGCTATCGTTTAATATTCATAAACGTGATAAAAAGAATGCCATAGAATCAAACTTTGTCGTGCACGACGTGAATGAATTATGATATTACTAAAAGTAAAAATAAATACAAAAGAAATTCCGGTAAACATAATCTGCATTTTATATCAATTATACAGTTAGTACAATAACACCTTTAGTGTCAGGGAGACTTTTAAAAGACTCCTTAAATATTTTTTTAAGTTTATAATATTTGCACTAAGCAAACTAATCCTGAAGGCAGGGAACTTTGAATGTCAATTTCTTATTCTGGCATACGGTACTCACTTCTTTCACACTCATGCGTCTTCTGATATAGTTGGACTTAGTTTTAATTCAGATAATATGTTCACCAGCCTTGCTAGCTCACGTCAAAGTTTACACTCTTTAGGAAAACGTACTGAATAGTGGACATGTCATGAAAGTTGGATTATAATTCAGCTTATAATGGTTTAGTTAATTTTTATGAATTTGTCAATGCATTTACATAACAAGTACTTGAAAGTGGACATGTCAAACGTTGGAATAATCGGCGTGTATGGATGAGAAGATGTTTAAATGTAGAGGAAGCGAGGAGAAACGTGATAAGACAGAGTGATATAGCGTTTTATCCTCTCTGCCTACTCCTTAGAGGAAATAGAGTGATGGTTACTTAGCTAAATAAGGCATTTAAAAAGCAAATGACATGATTTAAAATATTGGTTTTTTTTTACAAATCTACTTTTTTTGCATCAGCCTTCAGGTTGGTGAAGGTTTAAATAATTATAATATTGACAGCACAATCAGTTTTCTTAAGATTGATAACATCTTTTGTACGTCATGTTTAATACTCTATGCATGATCATTTTTGTGATGAAAATATGTTTTTTTATTTATGTATTATAATGTATGGTGATTTCTTATTATGCACACATTTTTCAAACATATGCTCACGTTTCTTTTTATTTACTGTCTTTAAAAAATTGAAAATATTTGTGTACGTGTAAACATTTTAACACGTTATAATTTTTTCTTTCCAATGTCAAAAAATAATTACTTCTAGTATCTTTCTAACTAATCCTCGTTTATTAATTTCAAGTATTCAAAAGAACGCATATTAAATTCTCCATACAGTAAGAATACAATCATATGGTTATGTTGTCTTGTTTCATAAAGGTTCCACGTTCGATTCCTGGCGATCACAATAATTAAAGCTTTTATTTTTCGTATGACTATTTCATATTTTCCGATTCCCTTAGACTAATCATAATTTGGAACCAAAATAAAATAAAACACATAAAACAGTATTTTGGTGTGCAATAAATTATTTTACATTGTCCCTTTACGAGATTTATTCCCGTGAAGAAGTAGAAAAAATCATTATACCTATGATAAATAGTTTTTTTTTATATGTACTACATGAATTCATATATTACTACTACTACTTATACTCTCCACTATCCGCACCCAATGGTGCATAGGGCACTGCATTTTTACACAAGTGCAGCGAATCTTGATCATTTTTCTATTGTTTTATACGTATTCCAATTACTCATATGTTACAAGAATTTTAATAAATATTTGTAGATATTGTAATTAATTGTGTTTTTGTTTAAAATTAAACGACTGTAAAGGTAGAAAAAGTACAATAATTATCAATTAAAAAAAAAAAAAAAGTTACTTCGATTTAAAGCTAACGTTGTGATTTCGCCCGATGTACCCCGATGCTGTTTCACTGAGGCTTGGGAAAGCCTGAAAATTGCCATCACAACCCGCGAAGCCTCCGCTGCGGTCGGTCGCGTGCACCCCGGTGACTTCACGATCGAATAAACACAAACTTCCAAATAACTAATAACAAACAAACCGCTATCAAATATTCAGTGCAGTATAACAAGAAAAATCCTGAAATATCTGAAATCCCACTGCTGAAAATATTTCAGAAGTTTTGATTAAGTAAAGGGTAATTTTAAAAGTTTAGTAAATACGTGTAGTTTAATCATTGTTACGTGTTTTGATGTTTTATATGTTCTGTGTTGTGTTGTGAATATAGGAGTTTGTGGATACTTTAAAAAGGTGAGTTATTTTTATTTAAATTGTGTTTTGTAAGTCGAGTTTTATTTGTTTTTTAGTAAGTAACGAGTGTGATTTGTTTGACCTGGTTTTTTACATTTGTGTACATACATATTATTGCCAAAAATGGTTCATGTTTAATTAAATGTATTGTTAATACGTTTAAAAAATTTATCACATGCCTAGCGAATGTTAAAAAGATCATTTGTCACAAATGTGTGAAAAATTGTACTAGTTAAACTCAATGATGAATACAATTGAATTCAATGTAAAAATACAACCATTAAAAATAAATTATAAGGTAAAATTCTACTAATCGAAACCATTAAACATTATTTTTAAATCATTTTAGGTCTAACATTCCCGGTAGGGAAAAAAAACATGGTGATGAGGCACTAATACTTGTAGACAATATTATTTTTAGGCCGCGGGTTTGATTTATTGTAGGGGGTCAACACGAAATATTTATTTACATGTAATTTTCATATTAATATTTCATGTATGATACTTTGGACTGGTTCTGATGCGTATGACTGATCATCTTACCTTCATGTAATAAAGTGATCATGATTCACTACACGTGCGAGTTGTACCAATGCAGTGCCCTATGCACCATTGCGTGCGGGAAAGTAGAGAAATAGTAGTATATCGTTAAATTTAAACGCTTATTTGAGTTTATGGAGATATAAATTTTGTGATTCATTATTAATATTTATGTAAAACCTACTGTGTATGACTGAAATCCCTACGTAATAATTCGATTCACTGAATGATATTTTTTTCTGAGTGCGGATAAAGTGCTTTTCTTCACGCTTATTTGAGTTTTTGGGCTCTGATGTTGTGTAATAGTTTTCATTTAAAAACAGCGTGAAGTTTTGCGTTGTGTAGTTTCAAAGCACATTGCAGAGTCTATCTTCTGGAATGCCTCCTCCGAAACTTTGGCTGTACAATCTTAAAAATACTGCATTATAACGAAAGCATAATATCTATAATTCTAATTCTACGTTTGTACGTAAGTCGATTAAATATAAGACTTAGATTGCATTAAAGACACCTTAGTTTATTGGTTTTCATATAAAACTTTTACTATTTTACTTTGAATTTTCGTGATTTCGTATTTTTATGGGAGTTGGACCCTGAGCCCATATTTGGTATTTTACGCTTAACAAAAAATTATCCTATGCTGACGATTAATACTCATATCCAAGAACACCTTCTTATAAATGTTGGTACACAAGAAATTCTCAGTTTTAGGTGTATTATATGCATAAAACGACATTTAGAAAATCGCCCTTTGGGTGAATTTAAATATTCAATATTAAATTTTCTCTGTATTCATTATTTTCAGGGAATAATTATTACTATAGTTAAATCGTATTTAAAAAAGCCATTATGTACAAAATCACCACTTCCCCCGTAAAAATAGTATTGCTTTGTTGGCTAATTATTGGATCATCATCATCATCTCAGCCCGTTAAGGTCCACTGCTGGACATAGGCCCTCCCCCTGCCGTCTCCACTCCTCCCGATCCTGCGCCGTCCCCATCCACTGTCTTCCAGCAGACTTTCTGATGTCGTCCACCCATCTCATCGGTGGATGTCCTTGAGGCCTCTTGTTCCTCGGTCTCCATACCAGAAAACGTTTCGTCCATCTGTCGTCCGTCATTCTGGCTATGTGACCGGCCCATTTCCATGACTCTGACCAAGCAATCCTCCCATAAGTTGCAAGTTGCACAGAGGAGCATGGAGAGAATTATGCTAGGAATAACATTAATAGATCGAAAAAGGAACGATTGGATCCGACGCCAGACAAAGGTCTGCGACGTGGTGCAGCGGATTGCTTGGTTGAATTATTGGATGATCGTCAATAATCTTCTATATTCTAATAATATTCCCCGAGTGCAATTAATGCAAACATCTCCATAAAAACCAATTTTTATTGAGTTGGTCTCCATATAAAAATAACCGGGGAAGCTTGCCACTGTTTAGGCAATGGAACAGCGAAATATAAAATTAAATATTGCACAATATGAATAATGCTACTGTGTTTACTTTTATATTATTCTGTTGTTTAAATGTGAAGTTGTATTCACTCAAACAATAAAGAAATAAGTACGAGTATAAGTTATATATAAAAGAATAAGGGATCGTTGTAGTTTTGCTATGTATCATTGTTTTTTGCGTCTATTTGACGTAACGAGCTGACTTTCACATGACGTCAAGACAGTCTACATAAAGGTGACGTTAACGTCGAGAGCCTCATTAGTGGAAGCTTTAGGATACGTGTGAAAATACTGCGTAAAAAATCACTAGGATACAATGGATCATCAAATACATGATATGTGTGCAATAAGCATTGAAAAAATATAGGCGAAAGTTATGAAAGATTTTTTTTAAAGGTTAACAAAGCCTTTTGGCTTTAATAGAAAAAGTATTATTTAGAAGTTAAACGTATAAAAAAAAAAATAAATTAAATTTCAGAGACGTTTTCATATTTTTTCAACATTAATAGAAAATTTTGAGTACTTGTAACATTTATTCCTTATATTTTATAACATGGGTTAATTATTATGATTAAATTTATGTTATCGCCGTTTTCGTATAAATATACCTTCAACTGTGCATAGAAACAGAATATACAAAAATATGCGTTTATCTCTCTAACGTCTATCTTTTGTAAATGCGGAGGGCTTCTTATTATCCATATTCTTCTGATACATTACAAAAATGAAAAGTCTAGCTATTACATAATTACTATTCCTTTTTTTTTGTATACGAACATCACAAGCTAAAACTCAAAAGAAAATTGGAAAAGTAAGTAAGAAAACTAAATACTATTACCGCGAATATATATTTATAAAAAAAACCCGAACATAATTTAACTGAGTATTTTTCTCATCGTAAAATTTTATATATTTGCAATTTTAAAGCACCAACAATAGAAGATATCTAATCCTATGAGGGGTAGTGTAAAGAGGAGCTCAAATATTGTCATTTTCAAGAATAAAAGGAAACATTTTCAATGAGGACTTTCATCGTTTTTTTTGTATTCATACATTTTTTCGTCCAGGATGTAACAGTGGTCTCGGGCAAAATTTATTCCTGGGGAAATAAAGAGGATATTTGTATTAAATTGCGAATTAAGGGTAAGAAAGGCAAAAGGGCGTAAGTTAAAAATAGACACTTTTCAGGAGATCAAAAATAACGTAGATTGAAAGAAGGTTGTAAATAATTTTGAGACGAACGAGTTCGAATCCCAAACCACCACAACTTGTTTGCTCTTTTCTGGTACGGTTTTTTTCGATTATTTGAATATAGTCCCGACACTTTATTGGTTTAATTTTTATTATGGAAAATTTTCATAATGTTATGTTGTAATTGTGTGAGTCCAAACTTCAATCTTTCCCTCTTTATTTATTTACAAAACTAACACAGTAGTTCATTTCATTCATTATACCATATCCACTCCCTATGTGGAGCATATGGAATCCACAAACCGCATCCTCCCAAGTCAAGTCCACGTCCCGCAGCTCTGACGCAAACTGCCGACGAATTGTCAACAGTGGACGACCGGGATGCCGAGAACCTGATGCCTTGTAAAATAGGCAAGCAGGGTTAAGACTCTCGGGAGGCATACGTAGTATATGGCCTAGCCAGCCGAAACGCCTTCGCCGGATGACAGTAGATAACAAGGGTTGCTGTGTCCGTTGCCTCACCTCTGTGTTCCTTACAAAGTCAAACCGCCGCACCCCCTAAATTCTTCTAAGACACCTATTCACACAGTTATAGACACAGTAGTTACAGAGTATAATAATACTCGTATAAGATGTGGATCATTAGTTTGCATGACCCATAACGGGTTTTAGGTTGTAACAGTTGAAGCTACATATATATATTATAATATACACATACACAGTGCCGAAAATATCGAAAAAAGGGGATGAGGAAGATTAGAAGGATGTTTGAGAAATAATATTTTTGAAAAAAAAGGGTGGATTTACAATATAAATGAAATAGTTTATTTTGAATTCCATCGGAAGAGTTATCATAATGGGTAATAGTAATTTATTTGGGTTTCGACATTTTGAATCTTTTTTTATAATTATAATAAGTACATATAAGCAAATATTATATTTCCCCTAGGAGTTTAATAAGGGTAGCAAAAGAAGGGGTATTGATTTTTCATATAGTACTTATATGCTCATAAATTAAGAAAAGTTATAAAATATGTCATTTTATAAATACTACTACTTCTATCCCTTATCCGCACCTAATGGTGCATAGGGCACTGCATTTGTACTCCAACTTCAGAGTATTTGATCATTTTTATTATATCAAGGTAGGATGATCAGTCTTACGCTTCAGTACGAGTCCAAGGTATCACACATAAAATATTAATATGAAAATCATAGGTAAATATAAAAATTCATGTTGACCCCCTACGGGAATCGAACCCGTGACTTCATGACATAGTCCGCGTCTTAGCATAGTGGTAGCTCATTTGGCTACCATGCATGAGGTCACGGGTTCGATTCAAAAAATATGACGATAAAATCTCGTTCCTAAAAATCCCTCACCTTCCAACTTACTAGGCCCAGTTTTTCCTGCTTCGGTTATTAATATTATTACCTTAATAATATTCACTTTGTAAATTTTTGATGAACACGTATTGCGCTACAAAGCGTGAAGCTCATAAAACTTTGAAGCTCAAGCCGTTTGTATACAGTCTAGCTTAAAAAAATAATTCTGTTAATCCATTGAATAAAAAATGTTTTAGTCTTAGGACGGATGCAACGGTGCTTTAGAGAATCCACTTCTAACAATTTATCAAAAATACCTTTTGCCGTAATTACAAATGAATAATATATTTGTAATGATAATTTATTCTTATTCGTCTGAAAACATCATTCGGCGTCAACATAATTTATCAAGACGAAAAGTTATTTATGCGAAATTTCTGCAATAAATTTTTAACAAAATAATGACACAGTAGTCATGTGAAATGTCAGAATAATGATCAGAGTTGTGTGGCTTTCTTTCCTCTCTGCCTACACCTTCGGGGAAATGGCGTGATGGTTAGTTAAGTTACACTATTTTCCTAATGACCTGACCTGGGTCTGTAAATGCTTGAATAATTATATTGCTTTCCAAAATTCTTCTCAATTGTAACTAGAGATATCTACATGCCTACAATATAAATAAGTGTAATTAATACTTTTGTATGATTTATGCACAGTGAAGATATTCTTATAGGGAAATTAGGTTTGGCAATTTCTCCCCAGCGACATGTTTATTTTTTTACTTATTCTATTTTTACTTTTTTGCTTTACTTCTACAGTTATTTTATTTTATTTAAAAGTCAAATAAATAACATCAAAATATTATTTCAGTATATCATCAAACATATCGAAATTAAATAACATATTTTCGGTTTCCGAAAAGTTTACCTTTTTAAATTAGTGCATTCATGGTCCGATACGCCTGATTTTACTTTTTTGATCGCTTCTTCAGAGTTCCTTTATTTACTCAATGATCCTGCCTTCCTTTGCCATAGTGGACCACATAAATCATACAAGACAAATTTGCTTTGGGTTATTAAGAAAATCTGGTTTTATTACCAAAACCGGGGTAAATTGTACAAAAAAGGCAAATAGCCCACATTTTCTTAGTGATTTATGCGGTGCGTAATTTTGGTAAAAATGATTTACGAAACTACGTAAAATGGGGTGAATGAATCGAATAAAAATTATTAAATTTAAATAAATATGATGTGATGAAATTTTTACCTATCCATTTTTTTTAAATCTTAAAAAAAAACTAGCAACGCATTAAGCAGGTCTAAGAGAAATTTTGGTCTAATTTCAAGCTTTTTATTTAGATTTTAAATACGTTTTTGTGCTTTTATAGCCCTTATTGTCGCAATTTTAGTATTACTGATAGTAGCTTTAAATATAACAGATCTTTACAGATTACTTTATTGCGAAAAGAGTATAAAATATTTTAAATAAATAATTTAGGTACACCCACCAGGTGATTGTAAATATTTGTGTTATACTTTGGACTGGTACTAAAGCGTAACACTGATCATCCTACCTTCATGTAATAAAATCATCACGAGACACTGCACTTGTAGTACCAATGCAGTCCCCTATGCACCATTGGTTGCGGATAAGGAAAAAGAATTTAACACGGATATTTAATCAAAAAACGGCGAAAAGAAGTTATAATGCGAGTGGATCCGGGTCTGAAAGTCGAGGAAGGCCGGGAAAGACATGGCATAAACAAATACAAGCAATTAAAATTGGACAATCGTCGCGGCGTGCGTGCATAAGAAGTGTTTTAATGTGCCAAGACAGAGAGGTGTGTCGTTCTATCCTCTTTGCCAACCCATTCGGGGAAACGGCGTCATAATTCTTTACCCTACTTTACGTTTTACGGTATTCTTAAAATAGTGAAGGTCTGTGGATTTTGTAATGAGGCTTAAACGAAAAATAACAGAGATAATTTTAAATCTTTCACATAAAATATAAAACATAAATATTTTTATGAAAAACTTCAAAGTGTACTATTTTACGGTTATTATTTTTAAATAAACGGGATAATTGTACTCTCAGGTATTAAATGAGCTTATAACATGTCATTGGTTGGGTTTAGCGTAAGCTTTGCACTGTGCGATTTATCTGATTCTCTATTACTATAGAATATTTCCATAGAACTAAATTTTTTAAAGATGGTAAATATATGTTACACCATTTTATTTTAAAGAGATTAAACTACAAAGATTTATATTTTATTTATTCATTAATCGGCGTACGTCCATGAGAAGATGTATGAATGTAGAGGAAGCAAAGGAAGTCTGTCAGGACAGAGTGGTATGGCGTTCTTCTTCTCTGCCTACCGCTTCGGGGAAATGGCGTGTGGTTAGTTAGTTAGTGAGTTAGTTAGTTAGTTAGTTAGTTAAAATGTTTCCTTCGGCACGGGATATCCCAGTGAGGGAACATTTTTATTAAATCTAAAATTTAAAAAAACTTGCAATGTACAAGTTCAACGAAATAAATAAAACCACAAATTATTATCACATTTTGGAAACATACCTACTTAGTTAACATTTTTATTAAAGTTCTCGTAAAATGATTCATTGTGAAAGTTTACAGTATTCTGGCCTAAATACGATTTATCAATTCGGAAAGTGATTAACTTGTTATTCGCTAATTTTCCGGGAAACTCGACCTACTAATCAAATAACGAGAAATTTTATTCAAATCTAACCCTCTCATCTACACGGAACTTAACCACAGAAATTATTACATTTTATTTGTGCACTAATTCGAATTCTGTTGAAATCTCTCGGGTGAATGTGGGCTTAAAGTAAACATGGTGTATCAAAACTCGATGTACAAACGGGAAACCAGTGAATCTACGTCATATTTTGAGAACATTTTGTAAAAAAAATTTTTTTACATAAATTTTTGCAAATTGTTATCAAATATCATTTTGTCAAATTAATAGTATCCATAAATAGAACAAAATTAAAAACCGCATTTTAATAAGAATTTGTGCAATTTTACTTAATCTGAGGTACTAATGAAAGCATTTATGAGAAGAAAAAATTTATTTTTTTTAAACTCAGATTCAAGTCATAGTACATTTTCGACTCCAAATATGATGTAGATTCGCCAGTTTTCGGGTTGTACTACGAGTTTTGTTACTCTTTATAATACGATAAGAGGTCGAATGTCGAAACTAGAGCAAACTGCAGGGCTGAGCAGGCATTATCGACAAAATTAAGAAAGGTCTTTTTCGACGGTTTAGTCGTGTGGAGCGAATGAATGATGAAAGAACGGCTAAAAAGATTTATGATGTGAGTGTGTCGAGGAAGATCGAGAAAGTCTTGGCATGATCATCATAATAAAAATCGTAATATTCGGCGTGCGTGCATGAGAAGATGTATGAATGTAAGAGGAAGCATGAGAAGTGTGCCAGGACATAGTGGGGTGGCGTTCTATCCTTTCCGCATACCCCTTAGGGGAAATAGCGTGATGGTTAGTTAGTTTTTTAATTACCGATCTCGCCGGGAATCGAACCCGGAGACAGCGTCCACATATGAACTATTTAATGTGAAAAACTTATCTATGGATTAACCGTAGACTGTTTTAAAGACTATTGAGTCTTTTTTCAGTCCAGGACAACTCTACCGATGTTTTAAGCTAATCCGCGAAATTAAATAGATTTAGTTTTAACTGGAAAAAGCGGAAGAAAAGAAGGTTATATAAGCGATTAAATGCTTTCATTGCCACTATCACTGTCTCGGCTTTAAGATTGTCATAAACACATTCACCCCAGCCTGCTAAAGGAGCTGGCCCAAATTTACGGTGATTGGGATACAAGTAATTCTTCCCAGTTTTTAGTCGTTAGTTACAACTTCCTCCCTCCCAACAGCAGCCTACCTCATGGATTGTAGCCTAACGCGCTAACCTTTGCACTACGATACTTAAATGTTTAGCAATTTTTTAATTAGTTACTAACTCTTTTTGGATTGACGCCAAGAAAGGGTTAGACTCTCAAATTGAGTTAAAATTCATGAGAATTTCAAAGTTTCGCTCCCCCAGAAGTTGGAAGTTTCTGGTATGAAGTGTACCACCTATATAAATAAAGTGGTGGAATAGGTGAGGCGTATAAATTTATAGGTACTATGTTGTGGGTATATTGGCAAAAAACGTTAATATGAAAACATTGTATTTTGACTTAAGAGCATACTTACCACGGGACTCGCGGCCGCTTTCCCATACAAACCGTATACCTCGATTTTCTCCCTGGAATTTAACAAATGATTTTTTCATTTATTGTAGATATCAACCAGATGCATCGTTTTTTTTTTTAATAATACATTTATCTCCTTGAACAAATAAAATATCAAAAAAATAAGACGACGTAAACACGCATCTGGTCGATATCTAAAATGTGTGAAAAAATCATTGCTCTAATGTTAAATTCCACGGAGAAAATCGAGGAATACGTTTGAATGGGAAGCGGCCGCGAGTCATCATGTGGTGGAGTATGCAGTATTGCTATGTTCGAAAAGCTCTACAAACTGCAAAAAATGATAAAAAATTACATCTTATAAAGTGTCATTTTTGTGAATAAAATTTAACCTAAAATTTCTTTTCTTTCATTTTTATTATCATTATACCATATCCGCTCCCTAGCGGAGCGTATGGATTCCACAAACCGCCTCCAAGCCAGGCGATTGGCCGCCAGTTCCCTCGCATCCTCCCAGGTCAAGTCCACTTTCCGCAGCTCTGACGCAAACTGCAGACAGATAGCATTCCTCTCAGGAGGCATACGTAGTATATGGCCTAGCCAGCCGAAACGCCTTCGCAGGATGACAGTAATTTAAAGATGATTTTTAATTTACATTTAATAAAATATTTTTTATTTTTGTTGGATTTTATTGATTTTATTTATTTATTTCATTTATGCTGTATCAACGACGGCATCACGTTACCTAACCAGGGCCCAAAATAGCAGACCTCCGAGTTTTGAGAATAGGCGTTGGTTTGGCCATTATTGATACTCTCTGGTGATAGGTAGTTCGAATTCCTTCCAAAAATTTATTGCCTACCTTCATTTTCCGATCCTCGTTCGGACGAAGTTACCATAGAGATCTCATCGTGGCGGATCCAGACGTCTTAGAAGAATAGGTGGTTTGAATTTGTAATGAACACAGAAGTGAGGCAACAAACACAGCAACCCTTGGTATTTACTGTCATCCGGCGAAGGCGTTTCGGCTGGCTAAGCCATATACTACGTATGCCTCCCGAGAGCCCTAACCATAATCATGATTGCCTATTTTACAAGGCATCAGGTTCTCGGCGTCCACTGTTGACAATTACTCGATATTTTTCTACCATGTCCTTTTATACACCTTTTTCTTATGTTCTTTTGTATTGTTTTAAGCTTTTACGCACATTTTGTTGACTGTATTAATTTGTATCCGTGTTTTTATCTATATATTGTACATTATTAATAAAGAAGAAAAAAAGGGTATTTCGATATGCAGACACTGAGGGATCGTGAGGGTGGCGGTATCATAATTTTCTTTTGACTTGATCGATGCTGTCGCCCTCTTGACTTAACTTCACTCGGAAACTTTGGCCCTGCAATTTGCTTATACATTTGAAACAGCAAAAAAAGTCCTGCATAAAAAAGCGTGACTGACAGAGAGTCCCCAAGGACTCTATAACAGTCGCGGGTGGAGGTGGAATCGATCCCTCAGTGTTGACAATTCGTCGGCAGTTTGCGTCAGAGCTGCGGGACGTGGACTTGACTTGGGAGGATGCACGAGAACTGCCAGCCGATCGCTTGGCCTGGATTCAGTTTGTGGAATCCATATGCTCCACATAGGGAGCGGATATGGTATGATGATGATGATGTATCAACGACAATACGAAATTCATTATTATTATTATTATTATTAGGCGTATTTTGTCAGTATACCCGCGATATATAATAGGATTTGTGTGTATTAGTGCAGGTGTCAGTGTAGTAGAGAGAGGAGAAGTGAGTGGGACGGTAGATTGGTACATCTTCAGAGGGAAGATGTATGTGTAATATAAGCATGTCCGCAGATGCATTATTGTGCTAACTTTCACAGACTTTTCCGCGCGCGATGCATTTTGAGTCGTGCCTTTTCAAGGGGCGGGTTTTTCAGCTTGGGTACAAATTTCACCAATTGGAAATTTAATCAATGAAATCGAAAATTTCTCTTGTTATGTATTCGATCATTATCCACCCTGTGGTGTAGTGGTAGCTCATCGGGCTGCCATGCATGAGGTCGCGGTTCGATTCCCGAAGGGGGTCTTTTGAAATATTGATTTAAAAATGTGATTTTAATATCAATCTTTCTTATATATTATGTACGTTTCCTTGGACTGACACGGAAGCGTAAAACTGATCAGTGGTGTAAGTACTATGCAGTGCCCGAAGCACCATTAGACGCGGATTAGGGAGAGTAATACTAGTAGTATTATTATAGTAATATTCATATTATCAAAAAAAATTGCATCCGCCTGCGCGGATTTCAAAATAAACGCAAAATTCGAAATCAGGACCCCAAATACCCCTCAATATGTATAATAAACGTAAAATTCTAAATCTTTAAAAATATATAATTTTTTAATTTTCGTACCGGGGGCTTTGAAGGTAATAAGTTTTCTGCGGTACCATGCGTTAGCCTCATTCCTTAGTAAATTTGCTTACAACTTCTCTTTTGTAATAAGGTTGATATTTGCACAAAAAGTTAACGATGATGCGATGTTGCGATATTAACGCTCTATCACTACTCATCAAATTTGCGTACCGGAGGCTTTTAAATATGAAATCGACTTCAATAATGTTATACATATTCAAAAAGAATAGTGAATTTGAAAAATAAGAACAACTCGTCAAATTCCTCATAACAAACCGGATTGGTTTACATAAAAATCCTAAATCCCAATTTTTGAACAAGGATGTGTACTAAAAATAATACTAAAGTGGATTTTTTCCCTATTTTTTTCAAACACCGTCATCACAAACCAGCCTATACTAATACTGCAACATCAGTTTACATATGAATACTGTACCTGTATTGTAGTTTGTTCATGATGTATGGGAGCACTCTATAAACAGAATATAGGTCAACAAGAAGTGATACACCGGAGCCTACCGACGATGTAGATACAGTATATAATATAGTATTTAGTAGATACAGTCTATTTAGGTTTACTGTATTATGTTAAGACACAGTATTTTTATGCACCAACGTGATATGTTGTGCAATACAATGACAGTAACTTTTAAAAAATGTAACCGGTCCAATTTCACGCAGAAAAACGTTAGCATTTTACTTTATTTTAATATTTATACCGGGTAGTAAGCTAGTAAGTAGATTTTGAGACAAAAGTGTAATTTCTCATATACAATAAATTGAACCAGGGCAGGGAAAAGCAGAAATATATCTACATGTCTATCGACCATTTTCTTCGGATTTTCGTTGATACAATGTCGATAAACACTTATTGTATGGATATTATTAATATCTCAACAGAGACAGAGAAACTCTGGAAACCCACATTCGTTTCCAGAGTTTCTCTGTCTCTGTTGAGATATCAATAATATCTGATATCAGCCCAGCATGGGTATAATCCAGTAATTTGTCTACAAGTATTTGTATTCGTTCAAAATGTTGTTGTTAAAAACTTATTGTACAGACTTCGTCTCTTGAAAAATAAATAGTTATCTCTGGTCAGTACAGCGATTACCAACGTATCTACGTGTAGATATGGCTCAGATAAGACACGTGTATGACGGTAACCGGTAAGTTATCAAAAAGATTTAACCGATTTCCGTCATATTTGCGTCACAACTGCGATCTAAATACGTTTGTTAATTGCATTTTTAATGAATTATTAGAAATTAAGCATCTTTGACCTTCGTCCAAAGTGAAAAAAAAAAGATTTCTTAAAACGACAGGTTTTTCAATTTGTTTTCATCGTTTTTACTGTAGGGGTTATATTTAATATTAATATTCGTTTTGTTAAATTTTAGTAAAACATTATTTTAAAATACTATCTAAAGAAATCTTACAAATAAAAAATTACGCATCTAATGGGAAAAAACTTAAACACTGCCTTAAAACGTAAAGGATTCCATGACTGTATTTTCGAGTATTCAAACGGCGTTCCTTTTCCAAAGAGTCTGAGATTTAAATTTGGAATTTGGAACGTTTTCTTCGCTAATGATGGCGGAAAAGTAGTGACGTGACGGAGGCGGCCATTTTTCTTTAGTCTCACTAATGGCAACCCGCGTTAATCTTAATGTCACCATGGCAACTACTGGATCCAGTATCTACAAGTATTTGTATACATTCAAAATGTTGTTAAAAAATTTACTGGTTAAAAATATAAAGGAAACAAAAAATTGGAGAGACATCTTCAGGCGCGTCTTCTAGTAAGTAATAAAGTTCAGTAGAGCCTTACCTACACTAATAAAGATGATTGCCAAAAAATGCTTAACAATCTTCTCATCGGATGACACCAGCATAGAAAATTTCGGTAATGCGGAACGACGTAGACGAGTTCAATAAATATAAGTTCCAAAATTTTTCATATATATGGTTATCAGATGATGGGCGGAATGGGGAATGTTGTAGTACATCAAAAATGGCCACTTAACCCAGCCAATGACAGGTCATAAGCCCATTAAACGCCTAGATAACCCACATTCGCTTCCAGAGTCTCTCTGTCAGAAATATAAAGATGTACAAATGTATTTGCAGACATTCTGTATTTACGATAAAACAATTCATTTTATATTCAGGTACTAAAATCTCGCGGAACGTCTACCTCCCTCAATACAGGCACTTTCCCTAAGTGCCTTAATTAATAATTGAATAATCAGGAACTAAACAGATGCTACCATATCCGACTGGGTTGATTTTATTAGAAAAAATCTCGTTTTAATGTCGTGACGACAAGTAATGCTTTTATTCATTTCAAATTGTGTTTCAAATAAAATAAATGAGAATAAAACTTCGAACAAGAGTTCACTAATTCCATACACCGTGATTATTTTTCTAAAAATAAACGCTTTCTAGGGTTAATTTCATAACACCACTAATTATCAAATTCCACTGTTTCAAGACTCCAGCACTTAGACCAATAAACAAAACGTGTGACGTAGATGTCTAGTGATGACGTCGGTGTCTATTGATGACGTAGTGAGTGACGTAGTGGGTAACTAGACACCTCACACGGTAGTCTTTTCCAAGTATGGAAAGTCACTTTTATGAAATTCTTGTTCGAAGGAATAAAAATATAAAAACTTTTGGCTGTCTGTAAAGTCGGTTTCGGACGATAATTTTACGTGATAACGTCATAAAAAAACGTTGATGAAAAATAGCATACTTTTATGAATTAAATTGATTTATTATTACTGAATTATCATTATTTTGTATAATACAAAGCAGGAGTTAATTGAAAAATACAATTTTTTCCATAAATTATTCTTTTTTTTGCACAATTCAGGCGGAACTTTTTTTTTGTTCTTGTGTGCTGCTGCTGTCTCCCTTCTACTCGGACGCATCGGCCGATGGAGTGGAAGAGAGATAGATGCGTCACAAACCGAACGCTTAGGCCGATCGTGAAGCTCTCTTTTCGCTTGTTCCGCGCTCTCGCTTGCACACTCGGCTCAGGCGGAAACGTGACAATGAGTCATGCTTTTTCGTGTGTGCAGCCGGCGTTAAAATCGATTTATTTAGACGTTATCACATAAAATGAATTTATTAGAAATCAGTTATTTTAAAAAAGAATATTAGCAATGTTACAAAGAATTGTTTTTAATCTTTTGAATACCGTAAAGTGTATTAATTTTATATTAAGTTTCAACGTTTATCCATTATGTAAGGGAAATGAACGTACAAACGGCAGAATAATAAATTATTGTTCTCATTTCTTCAAAGTGGAGTTCGTAGTAGAGGGGGGTATGTGAAAAATTTATTCATGGGACGTTTAACAAAGCAGAAAAGTCACTTTTCGAAAATAAAAACATTATTAAAAAAATAGGAAAACGTTAAAAAGATTAAACAGTAGGTGGACGTTATCAATAAATTGGCTTATTGACAGAAATAAGGAATTACGATTTTTGGTATTGAAATAAATGGTTTCATTTTAGATATTATTTATATCCCAACAGACAGAAAAACTCTGGAAACGAATATGGATTATAGTTTACAGATTCATTGGCTGGGTTAAGTGGCCACTTGATGTATTACAACATTCCCCATTCCGCCCATCATCTGATAACCATATATGACAAATTTCTGAACATCTATTAGTATGAATTATCACGCCACGTTTCACTTTACAACTTGATTTTCTCACTGGTGACATCTGTTGAGAAGATTATTAAGCATTTTTTGGCAATCAATCTTTATTGGTGTAGGTAAGGCTTAATTATTTACTAGAAGTCTCTTCAATTTTTATTCGCTTTATATTTTAACCAGTAAATCTTTTTATTTTAATTTCAAATATCTCAGATCACAAATGGCTATTTTTGGTAAGGAAATAAATTAAACTATTATTTTTTAAGCTTTAGTTCACGTCTTAAATCATTGTATTTTTATAACAGGACGCATGCCGACTCCGAAACAAAAATAAAAATGTAAAAAAACGTGTTTTTTACTTCATAATTATTAATATCGACAAAACGAGTGCCACAAATACGCATTAAAACACTATGATTTATTTCATAGATAAATCATGAAAATACAAAGACTAGATGGTATTGTTTGTCGGTGGACTGGTACTTTACTACCAAATTACATAAAATATTCAAAAGGGTATTGAAATTCAATAAACTTTCAATTAAATTTTCCAGTTCATGTCCAGATTTACTTCCAGATCGGAGATCTGTAAAAATTGTGACATGAGACTATTATGCCCGAGGCCATAATAAATAATTCCCCATGAGGTAAACCTTAAAAAATCTTTAGCGTAACTTTTTATTTTTAACAAACCGATTTTTAAGATTACAAATTTGAAAAAATTATCAAGCATAGAAGATATTTTTACTAAGATATTCATCAATAAACTGCTTGCAAGAAGAAATTCAGTTGAGGCAGTATGGAAGATCGTCTAAAAGAAGTTTAAATGCAAGTGTGCCTGGATGTAGAAGCCGAGGAAGGCCGAGAAAGACATGGCATGACCAAGTGCGACAAGTACTTGAAAGTGGACATGTGAAAAGTCGGAATAATCGGCGTATGTGCATGAGAAGATGTATGAATGTAGAGGAAGCAAAGGAAGTATGTCAGGACAGAGTGGTATGGCGTTATATCCTCTCTGCCTACCCTGGAAATGGCGTGGAAAAAAATTATAATCCAGAGTACAGGACCATTGAATATATTTTTTTAAATATTATTTTAATAACTGTATATTTTTTTTTTTTTTTTTAAGAAAAAAGAAATTATGGCAATCTTATGATATTTGCACATATTTCAATTTGTAAATACTATTTTCAATAAAGCCTAAGCGGCTTGTGCTCGAAAATAGGAATCGAGTCGTGTCGAAGTGGGGATTCGAACCAACGATCTCTGGACTCAGAGACCGCGACGCTACCACTGGGCCACCACCCGTTCCACCACTACCAATATAGATATTAATATTTCACCCACATTATTAGCGTAGTTGTAGTTTAGCTACCGTGCATGGGGTCGCGAATTCGATTCCCGTAGGGGTTCAACATGAAATATTTATTTACTTGTGATTTTCATGTTAATATTATTTCATGTGTGATGCCTATCTTGGAAAGGTACTGAAGGGCAGTACTGATCATCTTGCCTTCATCATTAACGATGAAAGATGTACCAATACAGTGCCCTATGCACCATTGGGTGCGTATAAAGGGGTAGCAGTATTCTGCTGGAATATTCTAGTGCCTACTCTTCACAAAACATACACTTAATCTGGGTAACTTAGAACTCCCGGGTAGCATTGAACAAAACCTAAAGAGCTCGTTCGACATTTATTATCCCCTTAATAAATTTTGCGGTTCACAATATTATAGTATAAACAACTACTTTAGTTGCTTTAATTAACACTTTCTAACCAAAGACAAAGAAGTTACACATATTTTGTCAAGAAGTAACATAGAAAAAATAAAAAGTGCGGACAGAGAACATTGGAATATTTAATTCCAAACCTTTTTTAATATGTTGCCCAATGAAATTAAATCATGTATTAACGTGAATAAAATTATTTTTATTCTGAGAGATTGGTTGGAATACAGAACTACTTTATATTGATTCACCATAATTTGATGTAATGGTTTTAGCAATGTATATGTTTCTCGTATCTCTATCTTTTTTTGTATTTTTTAAATACTTAAAACATGAGAAATATTTCTGTAACTTTATGTTGTTGTATATATTTTTCTATGATATAATATAATTTTTTTTGATGATGGCACCCGATGACAAACTGCAAAAAATGCGGTTTATCAGGACGGCATTTTTTTTAAGGTATGATTATTTCTTAATAACGACTTTAAAAAAAAAATATATATATACATATATTTTGTCAATGTTACCCATGTTAGTGAAATAATCCTTTTGTTTTATTGTTGTTCAATGTTACCCAGATAACTTGAATGCTCACGCAGAATTTCTCAGGTCATCATCTCAGCCCGTTGAGGTCCACTGCTGGACATAAGCCTCCCCCTGCCGTCTCCACTCCACGTCCCCCATTCACTGACTTCCTGATGTCGTCCACCCCTCTCATCGGTGGACGTCCTTGAGGCCTCTGGTTCCTCGATCTCCACACCAGAACGCGTTTCGTCCACCTGTCGTCCGTCATTCTGGCTATGTGACCGGCCCATTTACACTTCAACCAAGCAATTCGCTGCACCACGTCGCAGACCTTTGTCTGGCGTCGGATCCAATTGTTCCTTTTTCGGTCTCTTAATGTTATTCCAAGCATCATCCTCTCCATGCTCATCTGTGCAACTTGCAACTTATGAGAGGATTGGTTGGTCAGAGTCATTGTTTTCGCGCCATAAGTAAGGACGGGCAGAATGCATTGGTTGAATACTCGAGTCTTTAGTGAGTTGGAATTTCTCAGGTAAATACCATTTTAGATGTTTTTTTGTATTATTCATTAAACATACTAAAATACATTAAAAACAATTATGCCATTAATAATAAACACAAATACAATTACCAGAAAGAAAGGGTAAAGATTCAAAGTAACCAGATTTACAGTAAAATTTTATCGATTAAATAATTAAAATCTAATATTCTGCTCCGATGCGCGATGTAACATACTCCATTCAGTTGATGTAATTTTACAGTGTTTTAAATTACATCCGACAATTCTATAATTTCTCTTCAAATTTCCAGCCTGGATATTGGAAATAGTTATTTTTACTTTACATAACATCTAGGAGGAAAACGCCATATTGATTTTTTTACAAATACCTCTTTGATGTAACATTCATAGAAAAGTAAAGATACGGTAGAAATAGGGAGGCATTGATATCGATCTGAATGAATGAAAAGAAAGTGTACGAAAGGTTTTATTGTACCTTTACATGGAGTAACAAAACTTGTAGTACAACCCGAAAACTGGTGAATCTACATCATATTTGGAGTCGAATGTGAAACGTAGTTTTTGAATCTGAGCTTGAAAAAAAAATATTTTTTTCTCAGAAAAGCTTTCATTAGTACCGCAGAAAAATTGCACAAATTCAGATTAAAATGCTGGTTTTGATTTTGTTTTATTTAAAAATAGTATCAATTTGACTAAATACATGATATTTGATAACAGTTTGCAAAAATTTATGAAAAAAAAATCAACTTCGTACTCAATTTTCTCGAAAACTATGGGTCAAATCAAATTTTTTTTTCTTCAAATTCGACTCCAAATATTATGTACATTCACTCGTTTCCCTCTTATACGTCGAGTTTTGTTACACCATGTATATATGACAAATTAGAAGATAGAAAAATATTAAAGGATGCATCTCAGATTGTAGTGTAATGGTGCTTTGGGCTACCATGCACGGGTTTATAACCGACGCGTGACGGGTTCGAAATAAAATACTCATTTAAAAAAAAAACACTTTTTTAAAAATTATTAATGATCGAGATTATCTGCGCTTGTGCAGTGCCCTCTGTACCATTGGGTGCGGATAAGGGAGAGAAGTAGACAGGTGCCAGTTTTTAATTCTCAAAAAAACAATTAAACCCCAATACCTGGCAGGGTGCAATATTTTCATGTTTTTTAAGTTAGCTGCGGTAATGAATCAATGTTTACCCCCTTGTTATAAGTGTTATGCTTGTTTAATGACAAAACCTGGATTGACATTTTAATTTGGAAGTTATACAAGTGCCATTTATTGGTTCTCAAAATATCATATTTTTTCACATAAAAATATTTTATCGGTGATACTTTGGACTGGCTCTGAAGCGTAAGACTGATAGTCTTACCTCCATGTGATACACCTGTGCAGAGCTCTACGCACTATTGGGTGCGGATAGTGGAAAAGTAGAAGTAGACATCTTTTGTTGCAAATGCAAACTTTGAGAATTTTCGCTAAATATTGCAATTATGTACATAAACCATTTCTAGTTAATCTAACAACATAGAATTTTCAAACATCCATCTTGCAATTAGTTTAGCTAAAGCCCAGTGCAGTGTTGGTTTAATTATAAAATGACTGCGGTATCTTTTTGATTACTCCTCTGTCATATGAAAACCTCAAAGTGAAAATATTTCATACTTTAGTGAAGCAATTTGCAAGCATTTCAAAGCAGAATAAGCTTGTTTGAATCTTAATTTCAGATGATTTTAATTAAAACGTAACCATATTTTGAAATTCAAATAAAGAAAAGAACGAAAATTGCTTTTTAATAAGCTTCCCGTTCCATTCTAAAATTTACATTAGAATAATTTCAATTGTATTGTCGTTAAGAAAGGCCCATGTACTTAATTGTTTAATACTTTATAAGATACATTTGTTTATTAAGCTGCGTTTATACAAAGAAAAGTAGGAGCATTGGAAAATCCTTAACTTAATCCTTAACGGCATCGGCACGGCAACGGCACGGCATCGGCACGGCATCGGCACGGCATCGGCACGGCATCGGCACGGCATCGGCACGGCATCGGCACGGCATCGGCACGGCATCGGCACGGCATCGGCACGGCATCGGCACGGCATCGGCACGGCATCGGCACGGCATCGGCACGGCATCGGCACGGCATCGGCACGGCATCGGCACGGCATCGGCACGGCATCGGCACGGCATCGGCACGGCATCGGCACGGCATCGGCACGGCATCGGCACGGCATCGGCGCGGCATCGGCACGGCATCGGCACGGCATCGGCACGGCATCGGCACGGGTGTGAAAAGACACTTAGGTAGGTTTTAAAAACGTAAAAAACAAGTAACATTTCTACATTATTAGCTATATACTCGTAAGTTATTTCCTGTGTGCAAACATATGATTATAACTTACGATCGTGCTTAAAAAATATACATATTTAGAGTGTCTTTTGACAGACTGTATAGTTTTCTGAACAAGAAACTGCACATGAAACTCGACTGAAAAACGGCATCGGCACGGCATCGGCACGGCATCGGCACGGCATCGGCACGGCATCGGCACGGCATCGGCGCGGCATCGGCGCGGCATCGGCGCGGCATCGGCGCGGCATCGGCGCGGCATCGGCGCGGCATCGGCACGGCATCGGCACGGCATCGGCACGGCATCGGCACGGCATCGGCACGGCATCGGCACGGCATCGGCACGGCATCGGCACGGCATCGGCACGGCATCGGCACGGCATCGGCACGGCATCGGCACGGCATCGGCGCGGCATCGGCACGGCATCGGCACGGCATCGGCACGGCATCGGCACGGGTGTGAAAAGACACTTAGGTAGGTTTTAAAAACGTAAAAAACAAGTAACATTTCTACATTATTAGCTATATACTCGTAAGTTATTTCCTGTGTGCAAACATATGATTATAACTTACGATCGTGCTTAAAAAATATACATATTTAGAGTGTCTTTTGACAGACTGTATAGTTTTCTGAACAAGAAACTGCACATGAAACTGTTCAGTTTTCGGTCCTGTATAAAGTGCGCATCAGATCTAAATACCTACGAATAAAAAAATAATACTCTCATTTTCGAAGGAAAAGAAATAATGGTGTTTCATATTTTCTCATAAATGTGAATAGGAATTTATTTGACACGAAAACACAGTAAGCTTTTTGCGAATTTCTTGGATAAATAACTTTTTTCCGTGCCTTAAAAGTGCTTAGCTTTTAAAAATAGTTTTATGAAGCTTAAAAGCTTACAATCAGAGAAAACGTGTTGGTAGGTAGGTCTAAAAATAGAAATACTTGTCTTATAAAATAATTTGTTCTTACGATATTTTCTTACACTAACTCAGTGCATTTAACTCAGGTCGGGAGTTAGATTAATAATAAAAAAGGAGTTAAAAACAAAGTTTTTTCATTTAAATAGCATTTCAGTTCATTTGTTTATAGAAATTAATTATATTTTGGGAATTGGGGTAGGCACTCAAAAATTTTTGCTTACTAAGAAATTTGTTTGATAAGGCAATGTGGATATTTATAAAGTTTATGACCTACTATTGTCTGGTTTGACAGTATGCGTCGGAACCACTGGACTTCGGATGCACGGGAATTGGAGGCTGATCGCTTGATCGGGAGTCAGTTTGTGAAATCCATATGCCCCACATAGGCAACGTATATGGAATGATGATGATGACTGGTTTATGTGGCCACGTAACCGTTAGGTCATTAACGAGTAGGTATTGTAAGACGGGAGTAGGTATTATATTTGGTCAGAATCTTGGCTACAAAAATGAAGTATATGGCTTATGAAAATACTTTACTTTGATGGCGTTAGCAACGCGCTTGTGAATGGTTTCCAACATGTAACATATAAGCAAAATCAAAAAAATTTCCAGGTGTGGATATACGCTATTAAGCGGAATGGGTAATGTTGTAGTACGTCAAGTGGCCACTTAACCCAGCCAATGACAGGTCATAGGCCCTGTAAATGCTCGAATATCCATTCATATTCCCGAATTAGAAAAAAATCCACTTCATCTCTGTAGAGATATAAAAATCAACTTTGCCTTTGTTTTCATCTGAGAATATGAATTATTACAAACTATCAAACATTGCTCACTTCCATTGACTTGTTTCTTGTGGAAATATCTAGTTCCACGTCAGTTCTATTTTAGGCATCTTGCTATAGAACAAGGTTTCCATCGTACTGTAGTATGAGGCTAAACAATACACAACTAGATTTTCCATTGTTCCACTTACATAGTTACACACTCGTGCTTGTTTCTTGCTACAATGGAAAATGCGGTTCCATTGAATTCACATATTGTGGAACATTCTAAAATCTTCCTTAAAACTGAATACATTTCGTAGTTTGGTAGAATTTTTACTGTGAAAATTCTTTTTTTTAATTTTTTTTTTTATTGATTGTAAGTGTTCTTGGGAAGTCGTTAGAATTGTGGAACGTGGATTGAATTCAAAAAAACATTATACGGGAATTGGCGGCCGATCGCTAAGATTTAAGTCAGTTTGTGGGGTCCATATGCTCCACATAAGGAGCGGATACGATATGATGACGATTTTCGTTTTCCGTCATGTACGCTCCTATGTATTTGAATCTCTCGACCCTTTCGATGACTTGTCCCGACAAAGCCAGTGGGATCGGGGCATCTTTGTTACACATGACATGTAAATGTTTATAAACTGAATGAATTTTAAAAAACATCTAGTTATGTTGCCAAGTTAATTATAATTTTAGTTTTTGTCCTACAAGTGTGGCACTTCTAAATTAACATCATTTCAACATTACCTTACTTTTTTTAGATATTTCGCATTTAAAATTTGTTTAACCCTGAACACCTAACGTTCGCAGATACTGTTTATAATGCTACAGCACTGATTATAATTTTACAACCATTTTTTATGCCAATCAATTTTGGAATATGGTATAATTGGATGGGGGTGTGCAAACGACTCATTGCTGATGCAAGTTTAGTATGCTCAAAAAACTATAATCAAAATAATTTTAAAGGTTTTTGAAACAAGCTCAATGAGATATTTAAACGAACACAGATTATGTCCATCAAGCAGACCTTTGCAAAGGTGATAAATATATGCATATAAAAAATACTCTACAGAACCAAATGATATGTCAAATTAGACACAAAACTAGGAACACAACTATGCAGCTTTCCAAAAATCCACACTACCTTTGGCCAAAGAAGCCTTGTGTATTACTCGAGTAAAGTGTACAACCTACTCCCATTGTCCATCAGAACACTCGAAAAACACTCAGCATACAAATAAGCCATAAAAAAATGGATTGTGGAGGTGGGTCGTGCACAATTGGAGGAACGGATCAGGCCAACTAGATAGTCAGGGGGTTTTTGATTTTAAAGACCACATACTTACTTTTATCTGTGTGATTTAAAAAAAAATAAAAAAAATAATATATATTGATGTTGGGTTACTTAAATTAAGATTGTATGTAGAATATACCCATTATAAACAATAAAAAATGTTTCCCTCGGCACGGGTTATCCCAGTGAGGGAACATTATTATTATATATATTTTTTTAAAAACACTATGTACAAGTCCAAATAAATAAAAAAATACCCTGTTAAACCTAACCATTCGTCGATTCGACGAACTGTTTTTCGAGGAAGATATTTCTTACTAAACACATGTTTTTGTTATATTTATTAGACACATATACGAGGCAAAGATTTTATTGATAAATGAAACAATTTGACATAAAAAAAATAAATTCTTTTGAACTTGAAACTTTAAAATGATAGGTTTATTAGTCGAAATGACGAGTAAATTCGCAATATTTTGAAGAATTGTGTACTTACATATCGGATGGTCCTGCTTCTCAAGAGACCGTGGCGAGTACTGAGTTGACAAGCAACAATACGACCATCGGCGTGCAGGGCAAAAAGATACAGCGTATTCGTTATTTAGTATTCGTCAGTTCGACGAAGGTTAGGTGTCCAGGGTTAAATTCAAATTTAAGAAAAAGCCTTTCTACCTTTCCTACTAATCTCACCAAAGAAAAATATAGCCGTCGATTTAATTAAATAAGTTAAAAACGTAATTCTTTACAGGAAAGAGAATTTCCAATCTAACTTAATAACATTTTCTCAAAAAACATTTAGAAAACTTCATTCTGTGGTTGGAATGTTTAAAAACTCATACCTAATAAAACACAATGAAAATTTTTGAAAAAAGTTATTTTAAATGCGTATTTCGAAGCATAGCACAGTCGGCTGCTCTAGCGTGTAGTTGGTAAAACGCTAAAGATACCATAGGGGAAACTTGCCTAAATCGTACCCCCTAAGTTTATTTTTCAATAAACAATTTCCATTTACACGAAGTGCAGTGTATCTTGATTATTTAATTAAATAAACAAATATTTACCTCGCAAAAAACGCACAGTAGTCCCATTTAATAATTTGTGATACATGCCTAAACACTCCTATAAATAAATTAAGAAAGAAAAAATTGTAATGGTATGTGGGCTTTTAGTAATACACGGCTGTGACAATATTGACGGGAAATATAATACACGGTTTACTGTCTACGCTGCTCAGAGCTCTATCCGGGAATGACGGGCGCAATGCAGCATACTACATACACACACACGTTCGTACATCTTCTGTCACCCTCACACACAAGTCTCTTTCACACAAATATTGATCAATAATCAAATTACATACTTAAGAAATCTACTACTACTTTTTCTTATCCGCAGTCCAATGCTGCATAGGGCACTACATTGGTACAAGTGCAATGTTTTTTGATCATTTTATTACATGAAGGTAGGTCAGATGTTTACAGTCAAGTCGTATTTACAACTTATTTTTTGTTTGATAAATTATTTATTTACGAGCAATCGAAAAATGCATTTTCATCTAAAAGAATGTCTTAAATGCTTAAAATATCTTTTTTATATCTTTTGGGGTATCATTTCTCTTTTATTACTTAAAGCGGGCTCATTTCTCGGGTATACTGAACATAAATCGGACCTAATTTCCACGCCTTTTATTACAAAGCTTTAAAACCCTAAAGCTCCGGAGGTTCACAGGTATTATAACAGGTAACAAGCCCCGGGGAAAAGGAAACTCCTTTAAATTCTGATACCAAACCTGAAATGAGGAATTCAAAACATTGTCGTCCATTTATATACGAATAATGTAAATTGCCCGACTGCGACACGGTATAAACTCGTCACACTTGGGCCCAGTTGCACCAACAAAACTTTAACTTTTGTTGGTGCAACCGGACCTTGATCACACACAAGACTATACTCATACATCAGCCTTGAAGATGGAAACTGCATAGTGGTCCGAAACGTCGGCTACACAAAGCCCACAAACACGACATAATAACCCAGAAAAAAACATTCTGAATCTGAACCCGAATCTGTATTCTGAATGCCGTAAAAATCTACGAACTTTCATTATTTTTTTTTTTTTATACAATATTAATTGATATATTTTAAAAATACGAATCAATAAAAATCCTTCCCTATGTGGAATATATGGATTCCACAAACTGCCTCCAAGCCAAGCGGTCGGCCACCAGTTTCCGGCCATCCTTTCATCAGTAAGTCCACGTCTGTCTTTAAGACGTTCGCGATATTAAAAATCTATACGCAGTATTATTTTCTCAAACAAGGAAGCCTCTACATCATACATTATGTATGTATGTGTAGGTACTACCGATTTCAAACTATTACTAACAGTCAAACGACTCAACCCAATTTACGATCTTATCTTTATACTGAAGCCTCAAACATTCATTCCGCACATAACCTTTTGCACAAATTAATTTTTATTTAACAATACGACGGTTAAGGGTTGATTCGTAATAAAGCTCCACTCGTCATGGGCTGTATTTGCTGGGGATGGATGAAATAAAATCCCTTTGAAATGTTAATTCAGGAACGCTTCAATAATTCATAATTCATTCTTCCCCATTTTCTGAATGGTTCGGCCATTACCCATAGCAATTTCACTACTCCAGATGAGTATTTGATTATTTCAGTCTCATGTTATATTTATGGAGTAATGCAGCATCTAAACGGAGAATTTTGTGAATTTTTATTCCGATCTCGCTTAACTAAAGTAGGGTAACACAAAGGCTGTATTTAGCGTAAATACATACTGTGGTAAGACTATGTATGACAGGTGTACAAATGTAGCGACTTTATACCACATGGTAAATTAAGAAAGGGCTTTTACGATTGTTTGATCATGTGGATGCGAAATTAGAGTGATGAAAGATAACGGATAAATTGAGAAAGGGCTTTTAAATGCAAGTGTGCCTGGATGTTTAGCAAGCCGCGGAAGAAGCCGAGGAAAAAAAGACATGGCATGACCAAGTACGACAAGTACTGAAAAACAGGTGAAAAGTCGAATAATGTGCATGAGAAGATGTATGAATGTAGAGGAAGCAAAGGAAGTATGTCAGGACAGAGTGGTATGGCGTTCTATCCTCTCTGCCTACTCCTACGGGGAAATGGCGTGATGTAGTTAGTTAGTTAATAAAAGTTAAATAAAATATTTGGTACATTTCCACTTTTATTTATTTGACCAGTTAGCGCATTAACCCTGTTACGGGCATTTTCATACCAGTCTAAAGATAAGACAGTCTAATAGGGTTTTTAACACCTTAAAAACGATTTAGTATTTTTTTTCCAACGATATAAAACACAATGATCAAAAATGTTGTTTTCATTTATAAATTTATGTTTTAAAAATACGAAAATACAAATGATTTACGTTATTAGTTTTTTCCACCATGAAAGGCGTGAAAATTCATTACGAAGTGAGCGCCTAATGAAGGATTTTGCGAGCGATTTTTATTTCAAACCGTGCCGTTAATTGACATTTATTTTCTTCCCTGGATATTGTAATATTTCATAAAAATAAAAAATAAAAAAATCGGGAAGTACCATTTAATACATATTTAATACATGTGCGCAAAAAAGGAAAAAATTACGTCTTTATTCTCGTTTTCTTTATTTCTTCTCTCATTAGTTTCATAAGATAAAAAAATGAGTACCTATCCAGTGCATAAATTGATTTTCTGTAGTTTTATTTTTCTAGATTTTGATTTATTCAAAATGTTTTTTCCTTTTTTTGTTCTGTTTTCCTTTAAGATATTTGATTCATGCGTTACATATAACATATGAGCAACTATGCACAGGATGGGTACTCTGCAACAATATAATTAGTACATAAATATTTAAATATTTTTAGATAGTTAAGATATATAATTGGACTATATTTGGACTTTATTGCTAGTAATTATTACTGTATATATTTAAAATAAGCGTATGGCTGTTGGCTGTCTGTAAACAAATAAAAATAAAATAAGAGCTTTTGGTATTTATTAACATTCTTGTAAGTTCACTACTAAATATTTTTTCCAAAAAATCAATGACATCTTTTTTGTTTTAAGTAAAGCGCACTTTATACGAGACAAAAACTGTGCAGTTTGCAAATTGTCCCGTATAAACAGGAAACTACTAACCGTTATACCACGAAGCGGAAATTACTTTAAACTAAGCTAAATAATATTTTTTACACTGATAACCGCTGTGGGTAGTTATTTTCACTATTTATTGCGATTTTTCTTTGATAGAATTCGTTCAAAAACGTTATCTACCCAATCTAAATGTACTTATATCCTTCACATTTGACGGATTGGTTAGGCTAGGCGGTGGCTATAAACTGATATAAATGAATAAACCTCCCTTTCTTTACAAATCAAGACAAACGACCAGCCGCCATCTTGCTGACTGTTGACAAACGTAATTATTTATTTAAAATGGCCGCCAAGTATCGCAAAAGCGCGGGAAAGGAATTATTCCGGGGGCCTTGCGCTGGAATGACGAGATTTTGTCGCCAGTCGACTTTGTAATGTCGAACGGCCATCTTTAATACTTGATTTTGGAACACAAAACGTAATCATAGACCTCAGAATATTGATAAACACGAAAGAAGGTAATATTGTTAATTGATGTTACATTTTTTTTTTTTAAAAAATGAAATCAATGCTATAAGTACTTTTTTTTCATCAAACATTACACATAATAATACATACGAGCACAAAAGTAAACATTTAAAAGAAAAAGTAATCAAAGCGAACTCAATCATATATATATGTATATGTCGATATTTGTACAAAAAATTGAGATGTTAAAAATCCAAAATCATCAATCATTAATCATCAATCATCAATCATCAATCATCAATCATCAATCATCAATCATCAATCATCAAATCAATCATCAATCATCAATCATCAATCATCAATCATCAATCATCAATCATCAATCATCAATCATCAATCATCAATCATCAAGTATACAGGGTTATTTTTTAGTCAGTTAACAAAAAAAACCCTGAATTCAGTATCGTTAATAGAACCCATTTCAATAAAAAAAACATGTACTTTTTTATTTTTACGATTTATTATTTTTATTCCTATAATTTTTACAAATTACGTACATCCTATTCACAGCTGTTGTTCATGCGCGGCACATAAGGGTAAGTGCGACGGGGGAATGCGCGCGGGGGGGGTGCGCACGCCGCTCGCGTAGTACCGGGCGGACGGTGACCAAGTCTTGACTATTTCTGAGGAATTATTTGATTGCACTTTTCTTTTTTTTTATTTGAGAAAGGACATGTTTGTTAACTGACTAAAAAATAAACCTGTATAATAAGAAAATATTACTTTTAAAAAAAATATCCATGCAATCATAAGAACAGTGTCAATAAATGGATCGTTTAGTTATTTTTTATTTTTTCCAAAATCGGTCATGCATTAAAAGCGAATTAACTAAAATATTACTTGAAAATACGTTGTGTTAATATCAGTCATTAATGCTCAGTTTATTTATTTTTTATTTATGGACGATTACGCAATACGCAGGCTTAAAAAAAATCGCGTATTGTGCTATACCTACTTTTAAAATTGGAACAAGTCTGCTGCGCACATGAAATGTGCCCACAAAAAAGAGTGTTTATATAATTACATATAATTTTTACGGAAAAAAGACGATAAAATTAAAACTGACATATTTTTTTTTTTCCTTGAACTTAAATATTTTCTTTAATTATTAATTGTTTTCCATTTATTGGATATGGTGTTGTTTTTATCGGTACATGTCGTCGAAATGGGTCGAGTGTTTTGAATACCTGGGAGCGTACACGACAGAAAAAAATCAGATTTCAGAAAGAACTGGGAGTGCGGCTTGGAGTAGCGGGCGCCGCATTCAACAGTTCGAAAGCTGTCTGGAGATCGGATGTTTACTCGGTTGTGAAATCCATGTGTCCCACATAGGGATATGGAAGAGTGATAATTAACGAGATTATTAACCAATTCCAAAGGTACATAAAAAATAAAAAAATTCATACACTTTTTGTATTTTTATCAAAAAAGATGTAAACATAGTTTTACAGCATGTAGTTCAGATATTACCCGTTGACAAAAGTTTGTAGGCAATCAATAATTATTTTTTTTGCTTGATGTTACTAAAACTCTTTTTATACGTACCATACCATTCAGGCCAAACGTAAAAACAATTCGCAGAAATATTATAGTAGGTTTATATAGATTTCATTCAGAGTAAATCACATATCCCATTCCTTACGACCGACTAGTGTTCTGCGAATTTTGTTAAATTCACGTCACGGGAAATAAGTGCCTAATTGGCGGTAGGTTGAGGGATATATTTTTTTTATGGACTTTTTATGGTAGCAAATTGATACAAATGTAAGTATTTTTAAATGATTTGACGTGGAACCGCTTTAAGAGGGGGTGGCAGGGGGAGGCCTATGTCCAGCAGTGGACCTATACATAGGGAGTGAAATGACGATGATTTGTAGTTATAGGATTCGTTATTTGACTATGTAAGTATATGTGAGTATGTATTGTATAATATCATGATATATTTCGATTGGCTAATACTAAGGTAATTCATTTTCAAAAAAACTGCAATCCATTTTCATAATAAACTTAAAACATATAAAAAGAAACTGTTTGAAGTTGTAAAGTGATACTACATGTATTGATTCATTCAAAAATAATAATTATGTTAAATATTGATTGTATCTTTCTCATCCTTCTCCCTTTTCCCTAACCTAACCGTCCCTTACCTTCCCTGCAGTGCATCTCTTTTTTTTCTTATGTTTTTCTTTTCTAATTTTAAATTTTCTTAGTTCTAATTTTTTATTTCCTAAAAGTTGTATTACTTAGCATTCGTTTCATATTTGTGAAAAACTGTAATTGGATTTATACATACATATGCAATTATATTGTAAAATGTACTAATTAGGTCTGTTGTCTTTCCGTAAATAAAAATAAAAATAAAATAAAAATAAAAATACACCCATACTGCAAATTATGCTTTATCTTTTAATATGTAAATTTTTCGATAGACAATTTGAGTCAACCGTTTAAATGTAACACTTACTTAACTTCATAAAATTTTACATAAAAACCCTAATTTTAGTAAATTCTATTCAATTGTGAGGGAAATAAAAATGTTCCGAGAAAATTGAAAACGGTAAAAATGATGTAAAGTTTACTACGGTATTCTTTTAGTTCGCTTTAACTTGCCTCAGTAAGTGAATTTAATTTTCTGAAATTTTCTATAGTGATAGTAAAAAAGAAAGAAATGGTAACGATATCAATAAAAAGATATAATATTTTTTTTTTTATCGTAGCTGGTTTTTAATCCAAGGGAGTTCACATTTTAAATACATAGGGATGATAAAATTATCATGGAGATAATAGTAATTAGATAGAAAGGTATACGATACCATAAATATCAATGTAAAGGGTATTTCTATTCCCTGTCATCTCCTTTTCTTCTCATCCCATCCTTCTCTCATATCCCATTTATATGATTTTTTTTTTCTTCTTACTTTGCCTATGTATAATACATACATATATGAAAAACTATAATTATATTGGTTCTCATGCTTTTTTGTATTCTACTCTTTTTACATATTATTTAAACTGTTGTTTTTTCCTGGAAATAAAAAAAAATAAGAAAAAAAAACTCAATGTTTGTAGCACTCACTTTGTAGTTTTCCATAATTATGAAATTAAACTACTTTTGTTTTAAACTACTTTTTTTTTATTATACAAAGCCCTGATGAAGGAGTGGTGTCTCCGAAACCGGTTGGCGTGTTAAAAAATAAGTTTAAAACAAAATTTGTTTAATTTCATTTTTTGGAAAAATGTTCCTGTGTGAACAGGTCCAAATAAGTCCAAATATAATTCATCTGCATCGCTTATTACTAGTCGATTAGATAATTCCTAGAATATCGTTAGTTGACACTGCAGTTCACACGGGAAGTATGGACTTGGACACAACTGTTTATCCCCACCATACTACACAAATAACATTATGTTAATTAAACTAAAAAAAACCCTAGATCTTGTGAAGGTTTAAACATTTAAACAGTCTGAGTGTTTCTTTAAAAAAAATATAATTAAAACTCTCAGTCCGTCCTGTTTTCGCTTAAAGGAAAATAAAAGCTGAGTACTTACGATATTATGTATAAATATAAACATGATGTAACAAAACTCGATGTACAAGCGTGAAAACTAGTGAATCTACGTTATATTTCGAGTCGATTGTGTAGTTTTTTTTTTGACCCATAGTTTTCGAGAAAATTTAGTACGAAGTAAATTTTTTTTCGATAATTTTTTTGCAATTTGTTATCAAATGTCATTTATTTAGTCAAATTAATACAATCCATTCAGAAGACAACATTTAAAAAACCGCATTTTAATAAAAAAAATTAAACTTGACTTAATCTGCCATACTTATGAAAGCTTTTATGAGCAGAAAAAAATTTTTTTTTTCAAGTTTAGATTAAAAAGTCATATTACACATTCGACTCCAAATATAATGTAGATTCACCAGTTTTCGGGTTGTACTACGATTATTGTTAATCCATGTATTTAGCATTAAAGTACGAATGTGTAACCAAAATTATGAATATTTTGGCTACAAATATAAACTTATTAATCACTCGTTTTGCAATTGCTTACTACATATTTAACCAACGTGCTTAGGGCAATGCTTTGATACATCAAATACAAGAATTTCGATAAATAATTTGATAAATAAAGGCGATCAGTCTCTTCAGTACCAGTGTGTTTAAGATTTAAAAAATGAAATTTTTTTTTGAGGACCACATTCAAACGAATATTTCGCATTGACCTCGTCAAGAATCGAGCCTGCGACTTCATGCATGGCAGCCCAACGCACTACCGCTACACCACAACGCGGAAAAAACTACAGTGAATTATAAAAAATAAACTAATCAAATAAATAAATAATTATATTAATATCAATGTAGGTAGTTGACTTTATGGATTTACAAAATGGTTGCGAGTATAAGCCAATTCACCTTTCTATCATTACAGTCGTTACTCGATCGTGCGTGAAATCCATAAAAAGGGTTGAAAAAAGATGAAATTGTATGTTTATGTGCCTGAAATTACCCTTATTCGGAATAAGCCAGGTCCATTTACATAAAGGGTTGCTTATTATATTACCATTCAACCCGTAACTGCTACGGTTCAAAAAATGCGTCTTAACCATATATATTGTAGAATTAGGGATACGCATTTTATAATACTACTAGTATTTTCCCTAACTGGTGCATAGGAAACCAGCTAATGATACCAAAAGTGGGTATACTAGCAAACCGTTAAAAGTCCCATACACGAAAAAAACGTTAAATTTGTATGACTATTATAGCGTCAGTTTTATGATAAATAAGTTAAAATCGCTTTTCTTTCTTTTCGTAAAATTAAAATAAAAAAACTAGCATTTATTGTTATAAATCTATTGAATAGAAAGACTAAGTGCATGTTTTTAAAAGTTTATTATTTTATTTTAATAAAAACGCATAATACGGTTGCAAAAAGAGTATTTATGTTTTTTAAATCGCTTAATTCTTAAACACTCGTTGAAACCGCACACGGTAAAAACCTTAAGCAAGCTTTAAACGGGACAGTAAACTGTACAGTTTCCTGTGCAGTCTAAAAACTGTCCCGTATAAAACGAAAAAACTGCATGGAAAACTGTATGGCCGACGTGACTTTGGCTGACATGACAGTTAATGTTTTTAATCATGTAGATATTGGTATATTGTATGCTTTTTAAAAACGTCAAAAACAAATTGCATATTTACATTATTAGCTAAATATACTATTTTCTGTGGGCGAACATACGATAATTACTCACAATCGCGCTTTAGAAATACACATTATTGTATTTTTTTTGTGTGTATGGTCCTTTTCGACTACCGCATTGCAGTTAAGGGTTAACTACTATAAAAGCAAGGTCAGGGAAGGTTTAAAGAATCCAATTCTTTTTACAGTAGCAGTAAGATGATCGGATACTTGAAAACAAATCTAGAAAAGTTAATTACGATTCAAATAACCAGAGGACGCTTTGATTAAAACTTCTAGAAAAAAGGAAATTAAAAAAATATCTTACTGACTTTTATTGCGATGCGAATTTTTTATTTATTTATTTATATTTTAATATTATGCACACAGAGCTATGTAGGTATAATAAATTATTAAATATTTCAAAGCAATATACGAGTATACATGGTGTAACAAAACTCTATGTACAAGCGGGAAACCAGTGAATCTACGTAATATTTGGAGTCGATTTTGTAGTTTTTTAAAAATTTATTTGACTCATAGTTTTAGAGGAAATTGAGTAATTTTTTTTTTTTCATAAAATACTTACAAATCATTATTAAATATGAGGTCCTTACATATGAAATCGGCGTTTAGGATGGGAGGAACATAAAGTTGATTTTTTTTAAATATAATATATTTATTTAATCAAAGTATGTACCATTGCTACGAGTATCTATGCACTTTTGCCATCTCATAGGTAGTTCATCGATCCCTTTACTAAAAAAACCATTCGGACACGGGAATCAATAAAATCTTTGAAGTCGGTTTGGACTGCCCCATCGGAGTTGAATTTTTTCCCTTGCAAAAAGTTATCCAAATTTCGGAAAAAAAAAGTAATCTGTTGGGACAAGGTCCGGAGAGTACGGTGGATGTCTTAGACATTCCAATTGAAGCTCTTCTAATTTGGTAGCCGTCTGTTGTGCAGTGTGTGTGGTCTAGCGTTTATCATGAAGCAGCAGTGGCCTAGAGCGATTTAACCAGCCTCGGTTGTTTAGCAGCTAGCTTTTCCGTCATGGTCAATCCAACCTTACTTAATATGTGCAAAGGTCATACAATAATTTTTCATTAATTTACATCCAAACCATCTAACCTTAATATTAAGGTACAAACCATACTATCTTGTTTTAATTTAGGTACAATCTATAATATAATATCCAACCCTGGGTAAAATTCATACAATCCAATCTTAATTTAGGTATAAACTAAAAATCCTTGATTTTGATGAAGTCCTTACAATTTAATATAAATAATTTAAGACCCGACACTGTCCTCCGATGCGGTTATTAACTTTTTGCAATAACTTTGAGACGACTTTTTCGAGGGCTGAAAAAAGCATCCAAACACCATTTAATATTAAATTAACTTTAGAAAATAAGGTCCAATCATAGCTCTACCGTTTCAATGATTGCAACTTTCCACTAATAACAGAGTTCATTAAATATAAAAAGGTAGGTACCTACCATTTTTTGATACAGACTAATTATTTTGAAAACTCAAACAAAAATGTGAAACTCTAATTTTGAATGGCGAAAAAATACAAAACTCATCAATTGCCTTGCTTTTAATTTCCTTGTAATTAGAAATCCTGAATAGTCGCTTCCAGTGGTGGATTCAACTCTAATTAAAATTTGATGTTAATCAAGAGTTTGGAGTGAGACGGCAACAATTTAGGAAGACTTTGAGAAGGTGCGCCTAGCAAGATGATGAAAACTTTTAGATACACCCCTGGAGCCCTAGGCGTGAATCGTTCGACTTTAAACTCGTTTGCGATTTTTACGAATCTAAAAATCGAATACATTTAAATAAATTTAAATACATAAAAAAAAAAAAAAATTATAAGTAAAACAAAATTTTATCCTTCTCGTGGTGAAGCGGTGGCGCGTTGCGCTGCTGATGCATGATGCATGAGATGGTTATAAAACGAAAAAAATTTAAAATATAAATAAGAAAAACAAAGGCACTCAAAGTGATCGATAATTTAGTAATTTCGAATACGCGTACAGCAGTGAGGCTTGAACCACCCCATTCCTGCACCCAAACAGCTGACTCTTGAAGTTGTATGGTTTAAAGCGCATCGTGGCTTCAAAGGAGTTTATTCCTGAGATAGCAAACATGCCAGAAGCACTGCAGAACCTTGGTAAGCGGGTGGTAGCTGATGTGTATTTACACCATGGTTCGCATGTGTACATAGGCGTGCATTACGTGCAATTTAATAAAACATTGCTTTGTTTAGTATCATTTTTCTGTTTTAAGAGCCCACTCCACCACGTGACTCGCTGCCGCTTTCCCATACAAACGTATTCCTCGATTTTCTCCCTGGAATTTAACATAAGAGCAATGATTTCTTTACACATTTTAGATATCGACCAGATGCGTGTTTGCATCGTCTTATTTTTAAATAATTTATTTTAATATCTCCTTAAAAAAATAAGACAATACAAACACGCATCTGGTTGATATTTAAAATGCGTGAAAAAATCATTGCTCTAATATTAAATTCCAGGCAGAAAATCGAGGAATACGTTTGCATTAGAAGCGACGAGGATGCGATTTGGTCGGTGACAAAACGCCGTTTGATTTCGAGCATAGCGCCCCTGGATGGTGTTTGGTAAACTTTTCCATCTCAGTCAAAAGGGTGCAAATTGTTGGCGAAGTCTAGAATGAGAAAATCTCAAAATATACAATTTACTGGACTGGGTGAAGAAATAAATTACTAATTAATGTTACTGGCTCCAAATTTAACTACCTCCACAACGAAATTTTTTTTATAAACAACATTTTGAGTGTGTCCAAATACTTGTAGACAAAAACTGGATTTCACCCATTACGGGCTAATAATTACAATTTGACATCTCAACAGCGACGAGAAATTTGGAAGGGAATATGGATATCTAGGCATTTACAGGGCTTATGACCTGGTCATTGGCTGGGTTAAGTGGCCACTTGATGTATTACAACATTCCCCATTCCACCTAGTATTTGATATCCATATCTGCCAATATACACTTAACCCAGCCAATGACAGGTCATAAGCCCTGTAAACGCCTAGATATCCATATTCCTTCCAAATTTCTCGTCTCTGTTGAGATGTCAAATTGAAATTTTTTTTGTTTGTTTGTTTTTTCCATAATCCGCACCCAATGGTGCATAGGGTACTGCATCGGTACACGGTAATAAATAGCAAAAAAATTAACCGATAAAAATTTTGATAAATTTTACGATTTTTCACTACAGTTGAATTATTTGGCGGTAGGTACTTGATCCAGTAAATTCTATTTGTTACAAAAGAAAAATTCTAAGCATCTAAAATTTAAATTCTATGTGTTTGTTGGATTTAGGTCCCAGTTCAGATTACTTGCATATCTATGACGTTCAGCCTTAAATCGTGAGTAGTTTTTCTTCGATGTCGACTATTTGTCAAAAGTCTAATTAAGAGCCGGTTGCATCGAATTTTTTTATTTAAAGACATTCAAATAATTCCTTTTATGTCAAAATGGTCGCAAAGGAACTATTATTTGAATTTGACCTCGACTGTGACTTATCTTTTTTCTATCTACCCGGCCGGCCCTTAGTAGTTCAAAATATGTGTTTTTGGTTTAAAATTTAAATTCAAAATAGTTGCGTATAACCTATAAAGGACCCAGCTAAAATTTATTTCGTGACTATGGTTTTCAGCCTAATACTCGAAATTGCCTGAAACTGTCTTGAAAAATAGGCTATTTTGCCAGGTTGAATCTAGTATCTAGTTTATTGGTTAAATTATGTAAATTTTATGTTATTTTACAAAAAGAATATTCATTAGAATAATTAAAATTTTAATGCTTTCAATTAATGTTTTTACCCTTCTTAAGCCTTTTTATGAAATATCTACCTATAAAGCCAGAATTTGTTTTTACCTTGACGCACAAAACAATCATTTTCACTTAAGTTTTCAATGTAGACTCTGACCCAAAAAATTGTTTCTCTCTTTATATTTCCCATTACTCTGAAACATCTTTGAAGAATCTTTTAAAGCAAATTGAAATTTGTAAATCAAATTGTTTTTTAAATAAAATTAAAAACACAATTTTCTGATTGAATTATTCTTCTTTGTTTCAGGAACCATATCGAAAGAAAAAGCGGAAGTACATAAAGGAAAAAAAAAAGTAAAATGAACTTGACACTAGAATTAATGAATGTCTTAAAGGCAGTGTCTTAATGTCTTTTTCTACAAGAAATGAAACGAAAATGTGAACTAAGGATGGTTAAAAAGTAAATCAAAATAACTCACAATGGGAAAACGAGAGTCTAGTTTTCTGCCAAGTGCAAATGGCGGATTCGTGGCAGACTTGCTAAATGAAACGAATATACAACCCTGACATCTTAACAAACCAGTCAACGTTTCAAGACTCATGGACTTCAGAAAATGCCCCAACTTCAATAGGCAACGATCACACAGAATCAGCGGACACTTTGGATCCAGCACATTTTTTTTCAAACTCAGACGTTAATCTCCCATTCAACAATAGATCTTACTTTGATCAAAACAGCTCGTTCTTTGTTTTTGACGATCAATACAACATTTCAAACAGTTCGCTTGGATATTTTAACCCTTGGTACAACGTCTTGTTTAAAACTGTCAAAAGCAGCATCATGGCTTTTATAATTCTCGCTGCGTTGTTAGGGAATCTTTTGGTGATCGTATCAGTTATGCGGCATAGAAAACTGAGGGTTATAACCAACTATTTTGTGGTGTCTTTGGCCCTTGCCGATATGCTCGTTGCAATCTGGGCTATGTGTTTTAACTTCAGTGTTGAGCTTACAAACGGAAAATGGTTGTTTGGTTACTTCATGTGCGACGTTTGGAACTCTATGGATGTGTATTTTAGCACTGCTTCTATCTTGCACCTTTGTTGCATCTCGGTAGACAGATACTACGCTATCGTGCAGCCGTTGGACTATCCTCTAATCATGACTACTGGGCGACTTGGAGTTATGTTGGCTGTGGTTTGGTGCAGTCCAGCTTTGGTCTCTTTCCTGCCTATCTTCATGGAGTGGTACACGACAGATGAGCACTTGGAATACAGGAAAAACCATCCTAATGAGTGTGGGTTTAAGGTGAACAGGCCGTACGCTGTTATATCGTCTAGTGTCAGTTTCTGGGTTCCTGGTGTGATTATGCTGTTCATGTACTACAGGATATATATGGAGGCTGATCGGCAAGAGAGAATGCTTTACAGGTGAGTAATATTTTAATCAAAATGTTCTAAAACACATTGTTATTAATACCCAAACATGATAAGATTTTTGACTGGGTCAATTAAATCGGTTTTTTATGCCAAAGTGAATGCAAATTTTTAGTATTTAATTTAGACAGCCTATGTGTATATCAGTGGCGTCTTTGATTTAAAATTTCTAGTGAAGCTCAGACTCATATATAATAATATCCGCCATCCGCCATCTGGGATATCAAAATGAACGCTTAATTCGAAATTAGGACCCCCAGTACCCCTGAAAATGACACCCAACACCACTATATCACTATAATGAGTCTAAAGGAGAAAAAAACCAAAAAAGGAAAAAAAATATTTTCAGGATATACATTTTTTAATCACAGCCTTTCAGGATATAATATAACAATGCTTTTTTTGTAAAGTAGCATTTCGTAAAATTTTAATCAGACTAAAAAACTAGTTCTCCTACAAGCACAGGAGCTGGTGCGGCCAATTTCTTGGTTGGAGGCTGTTTTGTGGAATCCATATGCCCCACATAGGGAGCGAAAATGATGATAATGATGAAAACCTTACGTAACAATCGATTTAACTTTGCCTTAACAGTTGAAAAACTGTGAAAATAGTACCACAAAGCTTAAAGCAAAAAAATTGCGTTCATTGGACTCCGGATTAGAATCTCTAGGTTCGAATCCCACTCCAGCACAACTTGTTTCCTGTGACACAGTTATTTCCGACTATTTGAAAGCAGTCCCAAAACTGAAATATTTGAGCATAAAACTCAAATGTTTCTTTTTTACTTAAATAAAAAAAAATAAAAATAAAAAATTGTGTATTTTCAATGTTAATTATATTAGCAAAAATGTATTGGAAAAAAATCCATGTATATTTTATATTGTAGAAAAATAAAAATTACCTCTTCGAAAACGTAAATACGTACATACATGTGTATACAATAACCTTTTCTGTAGCTGACAAGTCGGAGAAAATTAAAATGTCAGATTTTCACGTATTTTCAATGATGAAATGTATTACAAAAAACACAACACACGTGTTATACTCAAATATTAGAGAGGCGCGTAACTAATCGATAAAAAACGAATATATTATAATAGTTTACAATCGTTTTTATTTATGAGTATTTTGGCGTAGTTGATTGGTGTTGAGTGAGATATCTATGAGTAATATAATATATATTAAATCAATCAATAAATAGGAATATCTTATGTAAAATTAAATTACATTTCGAATGCAATAAGGTCGACATGCATTTTTTTTATTAGTGTATTATGCAAAATTCTAAAACAGATTTTACTTGTTAATTTATTTGATTAGGTGAGTTAATTTTTTTAAACAACTATTTTTATTTAAAGACAGGCTTTAATTTGTATTCTGAATTCTTAGTGGTTGACACCCGTTAAGTAAGTTATGTCTATGCATGATCGATTAGACAAAAAAAAACGACTTTACTTAACCACTAAATCTACCTACTTGATAATCATACATCCTTCTTTTTCTGAGCGTAACGATTTAATATGTCAGAAATGAGCAATTCCTCCAAAAACCGCTGGTAGAAACTAAACTGTTTCGTATTTGAATTAGTAAGAAAGGCATTACGTGTGTTTTTATATAGTAGGTAATGCCTTATTTTTATGATATTCAAATGTTTTTATTTTAAGGTAATTCTTTAGTCGTTAGGATAAATTTTCCTTTGTTTAATTTAAACGTCAACTATCTGAGCTTATTATACCTACATATTATTGTGATAAAAACTCCTTGGTTTTAAGGATTAAAAACATTGTAATGATTTAGACTAAGAATCCGCACTGAACAATTTCAAAACCAAATGCCGCCGTAATGGCTAAGACGCTGAACTCACAATACGGAGGTTCCGGGTTCGATTCTCGGTGAGAACGCAAAAAAAAAAAAAATATTTTTCTTAAGCCTGGGTGTTTGTGACGTTGTTCCCCTCTGTTATTGAGCTTCCTGGCCTGTTGAGAAAGTTAAATAAATAAAATTTAAAAAATCAATAAAAATCGTATATCGTCATCGTAATAATCAATCGTAATAATCATAACCTGCGTTATTATAAATTGCGTTATTTTATACACAGTGTATGTATGTATTTATAAATCGAATAATTAATTTACCAATAGCGGTTATTCGCTTCACTAAAGCGTCCTCTTCTATGGGAATTTAGTAAATAATCGATATTAATTTACCGGCGGAGCGGATATATTGCTCCATTGCTCGCTCTAGTAAATGAGATTTGCAATTATTATTAAGTAGGTGTATAGAATGATCAAGTCAAAGAACGTAAGTGGCATTTTTGCGCACAAGATTTTATTTTAAAATACTTTTTTACTATTATCATTTCATATCTCTCCCTATGTGGAGCATATCGACGGTGGAAAGGGAAATGTTACCAAGCGACATAATACCTGCAAAGGAAAATGATACAAAGCGACATAATGGGGTTTTTAACCAAAACTTTCTGTTAATGCAGAAAAATAACACGAAGAATCACAGAACCATCAGTGCAATCTGGGTCACTGGGTTTTACTGGATCAATTAAATCGGTTTCTCATGCCAAAGTGAATGGAAATTTTTAGTACTTAATTTAGACAGCCTATGTGTATGTCAGTGTCGTCTTTGATTTAAAATTTCTAGTGAAGCTCAGACTCATATATTATAATATCCACCATCCGCCATCTGGGATATCAAAATGAACGCTAAATTCGAAATTAGGACCCCCAGTACCCCTGAAAATGACACCCAAAATCACTATATCACTATAATGAGTCTAAATGAGAAAACAACCAAAAAAAGGGAAAAAATATTTTCAGAATATACATTTTTTAATCACAGCCTTTCAGGATATAATCTAACAATGCTTTTTTTTGTAAAGTAGCATTTCGTACAAAGCGACATAATGGGGTTTTAACCAAAACTTTCTGTTAATGCAGAAAAATAAACACGAAGAATCACAGAACCATCAGTGCAATCTGTTTGTAAATCGAATAATGAATAAGCGAGATACAATCATTTTAAGTTTTTTTTACAAAAATAAAATTTAAAATTATTGTATCTTTGTTATTAACTATCCGATTTATAAACGGATAGCACTGATATTCTAGTGATTTTTCATTAACAGAAAATTTTGGTTTACAAGCCATTACAATTAGAGGAATAATTTTCCTTTGCACATACTGCCACAAACTGCCTCAAAGCTTAGCGATTGATTTGCCAAGGGATTGTCAACAATGGACGTCCAGGACGCCGCCGCCGCGTCGCTCCATTTCGACGTCCAGGACATCGAGACTCTGATGCCTTGTAAAATAGGCATTTTAAAAAAAACTACCTGTTTTAATATTAACAAGCAATACGCACTGTAACAAATGTCTTGTTTTGTGTATGTGCTGTAAAGGTAGTCGTATGAACCTTTCCACTATTGTATTTAGGAAAATAAATAAATAAATCTCCACATTAATTAATGTATTTATAACTTATTTACAAACAAATATAAAGATAATGTATGCAACACTGCAATCTATATATTTTTTAAATCTTTAAATAAGAGTAATGAAAAAAGCTTACTATAAGGAACATTAACATAATAAAATATACCTTAAAAAGTAGCTTTTCTGTCACATACGATCTTTGGTTTTACAAGCAATATAATCAAATAGCTGTTCATTTCACAATATTTGGCTGCTACAATTGAGATTAAATCAAATTAGTATACGAACAAAATCAAAATTATGGATTGAGCTATTTTACAGAAAATCCTTAAAATTTGTTTTATTTATTTAAAATCCTTAAAATTTGTATTATTTATATGATATTATAAAGCGGATACACCACCCACCATGTTTAATTTTGACACAGCTACCTATTAAATATACGAATATTAGTTTTCCACAATACAATATAATAGTTTTATTGATTATTTTATGTATTAACTAATAAAATATAATAAAAATGACGTAGATGTGAGCTATCAAACTTACTCAACCCTTGCAGACGGTAAACATAATTTCTCTGCCTGTTATTTACGAAAATATCCATCTTCATGTATTTGGAAAAGTTACAGTTAGACGAAATATATTAAAAAACTTATGACAACATGACAGCAACTTCTGGAAAAAATCAATGTAGGTATTTATCAATACTTGAGTTTAAAAATTTTTGAACTTGATAAAAAAATCCGACTTGAATCGAACCCGCAATTGTCCAGTAGTCCAGGTTGTTACACTACATCACGAAGCTTTTAAATAAACATATTAAAAAAAAAAATAAATAACAAAATTTTGAACGTATACAAATACTTGTAGACAAATTACTGGATTATACCCATGCTGGGCTGATATCAGAGATTATGAGAATCTTCATATCTTCAGGCGTCTTCTAGTACGTAATTAAGTTCGGAAAGAGCCTTACCTACACAAATAAAGATGATTGCCAAAAAAACTCTTAACAATCTTCTCAACAGATGCCACCAGCATAGAAATTTTCTGTCATGTGGAACGTTGAAGACGAGTTCAATTTATAGTAGTTTCAAAAATTTGTCATATATGGTTATCAGATGATGGGCGGAAATGGGAATGTTGTTGTACATCAAGTGGCCACTTAACCCAGCCAATGACAGGTCATAAGCCCTGTAAACGGCTAGATAATCCACATTCGTTTCCAGAGTTTCTCTGTCTCTGTTGGGATATCAATAATATCAAATACTAAATAATTTAACGAATATTTTCAGGAGAATAATATAATATTACTAATATAATAAGGTTTTTAGATTTCATTATTTTAATAAGACAGTATTAAATTTGTTTCTTATTATTCAAAACATTGAGTATTGTTTCGTAAGTCCGTTGTTGGCATTAATCTTCTCAAATAACTTAGTGAATTGGAATTGAGTTGATTTGGAATTGGTTCTTGAATTTCAGTAATTAGATTTTATGAATAATTTTGATATCTTCAAGTCAGGATACTGTTCTGAACTATTTAGACGTATTAAATAAAGTACCTAAAGTAGAATATTTTCTTTAGATATATTATCTATTTATTTGAACGTGTACATTGTAAGTTTAAAAAATTTAAAAAAATTATATTTCAGATCAAATAACTCGGCTTCTTGGAACATAAAAAAAATATTTACATTATTGTTTTAAACCTAATACATCATCATCAAAGCATTTCAATTTTCTATGTGAGCATATGAATTCCACAAATTGCCTGTAAACCACCGCGATTAACCGCCAGTTCCCGTACATCTTTACAAGTCAGGTTCACGTCCCGTAGTTACGGCGTAATCTGCCGATGAATTATCAACAGTGGGCGTCCAGGACGCTGGGAAATCGATGTCTTGTAAAACAGGCAAGCATGGTTTACGTTCTCGGTAGTAGTATATGGCCCGGACGACCAAAACACCGATAAAAATATAATAGGTATACCTGCTATTAAAATTCTTATTACCTCTCAATTTACTGATAATTTTCAGTTTAGTGGGATCATATTCCACGTGATATAAAAATCCCTGAAAATATTTTATCGGTAATATAACACCCAACCGCTTGGTTATGGGTCGGAATAAGACCGGGTCTATTAATCCCATGTAAACCGAAACAGGGTAAGTTAACACGGTATTAAAGTGTCGTGTTGGGTTATTTTTAATACCAGAAATAAATCATCTCTTCACTGAAACCTGAAAAAGAGATTTTTCATGAAAATATTTCAGAAACTAGCTACAATATAAACTGATTCCTCGATTTTCTCCCTGTAATGTAACATAAGAGCAATGAGTTTTTCACACATTTTACATATCGACCAGATGCGTGTTTGCATTGTCTTATTTTTTAAATATTTTATTGGTTAAAGGAGATAAATAAATGATTTTAAAAAATAAGAAAATACAGACACGCATCTGGTCCCTATCTAAAATGTGTGAAAAAATCATTGCTCTAATGTTTAATTTCAGGGAGAATATCGAGGAATACGTTTGTATGGGAAAGCGGCCTCGAATCACGTAGGGTGGTATGCATATATGAATGTAGAGGAAGCGAAGGAAGTGTGCCAGGACATGGTGGTATAGCGTTCTATCCTCTCGTTGGTTAGTTAGTTAGTTTAGCTTGATATAAATCTAAAACGCATCATTATTAATCCATTAGGTTATTACAAGTTCAAAGTACTTTTACAACAGTCACAAAAAACAATTTTTTACTCTTTTGTAAAAACGTTATAGGAAAAAAACGTTATATAAAAGAGTTAATGATGCAGAAAGTCAAAGATATTTTTATTTACATGCGAAGTGTAGGCGTTTAAATGTCAGAATAATACTCTGACCTTTTCCCCGATTCAAATAGATCCTTTGATCCTTCTAGCCAAGTAACAAAAAAACACAATTTCCCTAACGTTAATATAGATATAAGAATTTAACAGCAATTTGTTTAAATAGCTAAATTATCAGTCAATGAATCTTAATTTAAGAAAATGTAATGATTATTGTGTTAAAACAAATTTGAAGGTAAAAAAAACAGTTATTGTTGATTTTTATGTTGAACGATACGTAGGTACTAAATACTTATTTTATCAGACGAAATGTGTTAATTTGTATATAGTGCATAGGCCACTTGTGGTGAATAGGAATCTTGTTCATTTATTATATGAAGGCAAGATGATCAGTATAACGCCTCAGCGTCAGTCCAAGGTATCAATCACATAAAATATTTTATTTGAAAACTGTATTCTTTAAAAAAAAAATATTGATCTTCATCGCTAACTACTACTCTATGAGGCTGACAATTTGAATCGGGAATTGAAATATTTTTAAAATCCGATTTTTTTTTGTGTGAATGAATTTACCTAATGAATATTTGAATTTTTGGTGAAAAATAAAATAATTAGAATTCAAAAAATTCCTCTAAAAATGAGATTTAAAAACGGATTGACCGCAAACGGATGCTTTGAAAGAACCCGTCTCTTTAGCGCACAAAAAGGGTCGTACTTAATATATACTTGTTGCGTGGAACCAGAGAAGTGGCTAAGTACTTTTTTCTATTTTAGGCGCTACTTACATCAAAACTTGTTTAAAATATGAATAGATGCAATAATCATCATCGCGGAAAATCGCTATTACGATATTTAAAAACTAATTACGGACATAAATAATGATACGTACCTACCGCAGATCTCCAACTGAAAAAGATTTTTTTTGTATTGGTCCTGTAGTCCAATCAACGGGCTGAAAATCTTCAGAACTGAGCATAGATTCATTTCACGACAATGACAAATAATTGATTAATATGGAGTCGTGCGTTTACCGTTTCAAAATATAGATTAAATAAAAGACATCTGTTACCTATGGAAATTACCTATGTAAATATTTGCAAGAGCAAATTAATTTCTAATCTAGTTTCCAAATAAGATGTACAAGCTTGTTTTCGCACCCCTTTTACACAACAGGTGATCTCTGTAAGGGTGGTTTCGGAGTATAATTATTAGTAGAGCGTTTTGGATGTACATTATGTGTTAGAAGGCTGGAAAATTTCGGGTAGAATCACTTATATACCTACCCTTATAGAGCGTTAGCTGTTAGTTAATCCATTTTGGATTAAATGAGTATATTCTACATACGATTTTCTTAACCCTTCGCAAGGAATATAAAAACTTAATAACGAATATAAAATATGGTTTAACAAGGCTATTTGAAATCATTTCGTCACCTTAAGAGCATAATAATGTAATACATTATATATTTAATTTTCTGTTTTTGTTACTATTAACGCTCATTCTGCGAAAACTTGTAATTGGACCTTTTTTTAATCATTAAGATGTATACTTATATGTTATTGTTCTCTGTTGGTTTGAAAAATAAAATAAAATAATTAAATAAATAATACTCTACCACGTGACTCGCGGCCGTTTTCCCATTCGAGCGTATTCCTCTATTATCTCCCTGGAATTTAACGAGAAAGCTATGATTTTTTCTCACATTTTAGATATCGACCAGATGTGTGTTTGAACAGTCTTATTTTTTAAATAATTTATTTATCTCCTTTAACAAATAAAACATTTATTCATCCATCAGCTTATCAGCGTCCTGGACGTCCACTGCTGACAATCCGTCGGCAATCCCGCGGACGTAGAACTGAATTGGAAAGACGCACGAGGACTGACGGTCGATCGTTTGGCTTGGAGACAGTTTGTGGAATCCATATGCTCCACAAACGGAACAGAAATGCTTCAATAATGGTGAATAAAGTATCTGACCGGCAAATTGAGTTCTATTTGTGCTGGGCTGAAAAAAGACTCAATATAGACTCAAAGATCTGGACTTCTTCGGTGTAAGTCTATTATGATATAAACATTCACTGAAGTAGACCCGATCCTGTCTTGAGTGTGTCCACATTTTATTCTAACTGTCTAAGCTTCACCAATTTAATGTTCTGTCACTTATTTTTATTGCTTGTTATCCCTTTTATGCTTAACTATGTATTTAAAATTGATTTTTCCTTAAATAAATAAATAAATAGTGTTTAAAATAGTCTAGGGAAAGGGTAGGACTTTCATTGTATCTGACCGGCAATTAGAAGACACAAATGCAAGTCCTGAAGCAAGCGGTTATTTTTTCTTTTCTCTTAGAAAAAAAGTAATTATTTAAAGCTTTAATAAATATGAAAATTTTCTCTTATAATAGGGTTAACGTAGAGTAAATTAAGGTGATATTAAGATCGCTGAGAATTCACAGCGGGGTACGTTAAGTTAGTCCTTCAGGGGTGGGTGGAATTCCACCCCCTTTTCGCAAACCACCCTGCATGTAATGGATATTCACATCGAAGTATGCTATGTTCAAAAAATTACGAGAAAATTAATATATCACCATAGCTATATCATAAATATGAGTTAAATAAGGATCATTAAATAAAACACTCTTACAAAATACTTAATATTTGAAATTTATGTATTTTAGAAGCACTCACTTTAAAGTTATTAATTATTAACTATTTAAATGAAAAAAAAAAATGGTTTTAGTAGTTACAAAAAACCAAGGTTTTTTCATTTTAGTAGTTTACTTATTATATTTTCAAAAAACTGCCTACCGGTTTCGACGCTGCTCGGTTCAGTTCAATACCACGTAAGGGCATTATTTTTTTAAAAATGTATAATAATATAAATACATATTATTATACAAATTTAGATTTATCCCAAGACGGGAGTAGGTTTATATTTCATTTTATATCCCTACAGAGATGAAGTAGAATTTTTTCAAATTCAGGAATATGGATATTCGAGCGTTTACAGGGCTTATGACCTGTTATCGGCTGAGTTGAGTGGCCACTTGACGTACTACAACATTCCCCATTCTGCTTATTAGCGAATGAAATAATATTATGTATTAATAATAACTATAAAGTGAACAAGATTCCACTTATCCTGTGGTTAACAGTGTATTTTTTTAGATGTATCTAATTTTATTTGGCAAGTATAAAAAAAACATAATATTGATTATTTTGGTTGAGTAAACATGAGTCTTATTACAAGTACTTTTTACTAGTACTAAGCAGTTTTCGTGATTTGGTATTTTTATGGGAGTTAGATCTAAGAAATATCTAAATATGGGTTTTTACGCTGAATAAAAAACGATCTGATGGTGCTCATTTTTATTTATATCCATGATACCTAACAATAAATTATGGTACACAATAAATCCCTAGTTTAAGGTATAAGTGTGTACCTACTAGTAAAAGACTACAAGAAAACAGCACCTCGGGAAAATTGAAAATATTCAATATTTACTGCATTTTTTTCTGGGATAATCATAACTATAGTTAAATCGTTTAGAAAGAAGCCATTAAGTACAAAACCAACAATTCTCCATTATTCGTTCAGACTAAAAATTTTATTTTATTGCGTTGTACGAATAATTACTCTTCCGTATCAAGATGCCCAGATCCCCCTTGCTTTGTCGGGACAAGTCATCGAAAGGGTCGAGAGCTTCAAATACCTGGGAGCGTACGTGACAGAAAACGGAAGAGTTCAGAAAGAACTGAGAGTGCGGCTTTGGAGTAGCGGGCGCCGCATTCGACAGTATGAAAGCTGACTGGAGATCGGATGTTTACTCGGTTTAAAACGAAATGCCGCCTTTGTAAATCCTGCATCACACCTGTTCTCCTCTATGGCTGCGAATCGAGGCACCTAACCGGGGCCCAAGATGGCAAACTTCTAAATTTTTGAGAATAGGTGTCTTAGAAGAATTGAAGGTGTGTGGTGGTTTGACTTTGTAAGGAACACAGAGGTGAGGCAACGGACACAGCAACCCTTGGTATCTACTGTCATCCGGCGAAGGCGTTTCGGCTGGCTAGGCCATATATCACGTATGCCTCCCGAGAGCCTTAACCATGCTTGTCTATTTTACAAGGCATCAGGTTCTCGGCGTCCTGGTTGTCCACTGTTGACAATTCGTCGGCAGTTTGCGTCAGAGCTGCGGGACGTGGACTTGACTTGGGAGGATGCTCGGGAGCTGGCGGCCGATCGCTTGGCCTGGAGGCAGTTTGTGGATTCCATATGCTCCACATAGAGAGCGGATATGGTATGATGATGATGATGAAGTATGCTTTTATATTAAAAAAATATTATGCATTTTCAATGTAATATTTAATAAAATATAATAAAATACAAACATTTACATTAATTTACACGGATTATTTGCCACGTCAAACTTAGATAATTTTAAAACGTTCTTGAAATACCATTTTAACTTAAAAGATTGAGAGCCAATCTTTTATTTATCTCGGTCCGATTTAAAGGAGAGTTTCAGAGAAAAACTGAAATCGTTAGTTTTGAGAAGATATTTTTTGGAACAATTTCCGGTTTCTTTCAGAGATAAAACATTTCGGAAAAAGCTCTTATTTTCAGACTTCTAACTGTTTTGACCTCTTTTTTACGTTAAATCATATTTAAGTATACCATCAATTTTAAGGATCGAGGACTTAGGATATCAATTTGAAATAAAGTCTTTTTATTTCAGCTATTGATTTGTTGAATTTTATGAAAAGTTAAATGTACAATTAATTCACTCAAAAACTTAATAAAAAGTCTGACGAAACTTTTTTTTGTAAATAATTTTAATTTATGTATTTTATGAAATATTTGTCCAATTCTGTCTTTAATTCTGTTCTTTCCATTTTTATTTTTTTATTTCTACCAATATTGAAACAAAACTCGATGTATAAGCGGGAAACTAGTGAATCTACAAATCTACATAACATTTTGTCGGAAGAGTTGATTTTGTAGATTTTTTTTATTTTTATTTAACTGGCAGCCGATCGCTTGGCTTGGAGGCAGTGTGGAATCCATATGCTCCACCTATGTGGTGCGGATGGAGCGGATATGGTATGATTATAATGATGATGAAAAGCTTTCATTAGTACCGCAGAGATTAAATTACACAAATTCTTATCAAAATTCAGTTTTTATTTGCTATCAAAATTGATCATATTTGCTATCTTTATGGATAGTATTATTTGGCTAAATAAATGATATTTGATAAAAATGTGTAAAAATTTCATGAAAAAAAAACAACTTCTTACTCAATTTTTTCGACAACTATGGGTCAAAATAAAAAGTATTATTCTGCTAAATCGACTAAAATATTACGTAGATTCACAGGTTTCCCGCTTGTACACCGAGTTTTGTTACACGGTACATAACCAGTTAATAACACAAAGCGTAGGAGTGCGACGTGGTTTTCTCACTCTGAAAAAGTAACACAAATAAAGATAGCTTCCTCTCATTAGGGGCTTTATTTAATCAAGCTAGGAAGTACGTGAGAGCTTATTTATCCCCAAAACCCCTTATTAAGCTTATATTAATCTCTTCACTTATCCCAGGAAAAATCCTACGCTTTGTGTCGTCATCAGAATTGTAACAAAGCTCTGAATCGGATGTTTGGCTATCGGTACCTACTCTTGGGTAGGGTGAAGGGAGGTAATATTGTGATATTGGCAATACTGAGATATTCATGTGAACGTGTTCTACATACAAAAAAAAAAAAAAATTGGCACTGTAGCGCAAGACTGATCATTTTGACTTCATGTGACAAATTATTATGATAATGGGGTACCAATGCAGTGCCCGACGAATAATAGAACACACTTTTACAACTTAGAGACCTTATAAATTCTTAAAAATTTAAACTTTGATAAATAATCACTTATTCCAAAATACCTCACCCCTGCTCTCGATATTTCCAATATCAAAAAACCTCCCCCTGTTCAACCCCCTCCCTCCCCCCGCACCCTCCCTCCCACGTATTTTGACTCCACCCAACACCATTAGTACCTTATTGTATTTGTATTTTGTTAGTTTATAAGTGCACCTGATGATGGAAAGACTTGCTGTCCGAAATTAGCTGTGTAAAAAATAATAATAAACTCGTGTAGTTAAAAAACAAAGTAGTTTAATTTCAAATAATTTTAATATATAATACGTTTGACTGACACTGACGCGTAAAACTGATCTTGCCGTCATGTAATAAATGATCACGATTCACTGAACTTGGTGTACCGTGCAGTGCCCTATGCACCATTTGGTGCGGATATGGGGGAGTATAGTAGTTTAAAGCAATGCCGAGATGTTTTATATGGTATTTTACACATGCTATGCTGCGCTGTTGTGGATAAGTGTATGAGTATGAGCTAAATGAGTGTAAAAAACACACCGCGTTAACGACGCGTTTATGAAGTCTATCTATAATTTATCATAAAATACGTCCTAAACGCGTTATAATTGCGAGATATTTTTCCCTTTGATTTCGTCAAGTCAACGTGTTTTGATTGACGTCAATTTTGCTGATAAAAATGAAAACTGCTTTGTGTTGAAAGCTGCGCCAAGGAAGTGTGCGTAAAAAAAAAAATTGGTTGACAAAATTATCTTAGCTACTTTTTTTGGCCAAATTAATTTAATTCTCGATTTCACATCGATATGTGAAAAAAATGTCAAGATAGGGTAAATGAAAAACTATATTGGTCTGCACAACTATCGGTAATGCTAGGATTATTTTTCTCATAGTATCACGATATAGCCTAAATACAGGTATATCACAATAATAGATCCTTTTACCTTATTATGGGAATAGAATGATTCTATATAATATATAATTCTTTCATAGATGTAGGGGAAAAGGGCTTGGAGGGACAGGGTTTTAAATAGCCGCAGGCCCCTACTAATTTATTCAAACCCTAAATACATATACATTAATATATTTAATTGTAAATCTCCTTTGAGCTATTTTCACAAAAATGGTGCTATACATGGAGTAATAAAACTCGTAATAAACCGGAAAACTGGTGAATCTACATCATATTTGGAGTCAAATGTCTAAGATGATTTTTGAATCTGAGCTAAAAAATTTTTTTTTCTCCTTTCAAAGTTTTCGTAAGTACCGTAGATTAAGTAAAACTGAACGAGTTCATGTTAAAAGTAGATTTTTGGTTTTGTTTTTCTAATACATAGTATAAATTTGACTAAGGAGATTATATTTAATCATAATTTTAAGAAATTTACTGAAATTACATACTTAATTTTCTCGAAAACTTTTGAGTCAAATCCAAAAATTGTATTCTACAAAATCGACTCCAAATATTATGTAGTTTCACTAGTTTCCCGCTTGTACATCGAGTTTTGTTACACCATGTATAAGTTCGCCGATTATTATTTTCATAATATTTTTTTCAATATTTCTAATACTTATTCGGATATGTGTTTTTTTTATTCTACCCGTTGTATGCTTCTTAGGAGCAAGCGCTGTCACTAGTTTGTGTCACTGTGTAGTTTCTATACACAATCGTAGCCCTTCATTTTCTCCGTAGAATTCAGCACAGGAGCAATGAATGAAGTATTTTCATGCATCTTTTTTAAATTTCTAGCGAGTAAGAACCAAAAAGTAACAGGATCGTCAGCATTGGAGGGTTATTTTTTGGTTAAAATAAAGGGTTGTTTTTGTAAGTTAAATACCCCTGTGTTTTAAACCTGAAAACGTCAAAATATTGATTTAAATGTGTCTTAAAATTGAAATGAACCTGTCAAGTTGATAACAACATAATAAGTCCGAGTCGATTCAGCGTACGCATCACTCACATTTACCCTATTCTGTGGGGGGGAAATGGCGCGTGGCTTTCGCGGGTTTTTACCCCCGATTATGTGTATTTTCCCGCCGTTTTTACATACAGGATGACGCAAAGGATATGATATATTGTACGTTGTTTATCATTTTTGGTGTTAGTTTCATTTATCTGCGTGTTAAAAGCCTGTTTAAAAAAACTCATGGCAAATAAACATTCTCTTACAAAAAATAATATTTTACTCCGTTATTGCAATTTTATATATGAACTGTAGTTTTTGTAATTTTTTTTATCAAACATAAACAACAAGAGATAATAAAAATACAACATTTAATACCAATTAGATTGAATATTAAAGAAACAAGCCTGCTCCTATACACTTGCTATGTACCTAACTATACATGAAACTTTAAATAAATATTTAATTTTATTTATTATTTTATTGTTTTTTACGCCCATAGGGCATTTATATACATTTTTAAATTATTACACAGTAGGTAGCAATTCATTACCGCCAGAGATGGCATCCAGACACTGTTCCCTAAATTGCACTAGATTTGTGTTGAAAATATCAATATTGTTAGCAAACTTGTTAGCCAGTGTGTGCATTCTTCGTATCGGTGAGTTAGCACTGTAATTGGTTGATGATTGGCTGCAGAAAAATAGTGCATTACTACGGGTAACTCGACCAGGCACTCGTAAACTAATTAAATTTGTTAGTTGACCACAATCAAACATAGATTTTAATACTTTGAACAGAAAGAGCAAATCATTTAATATTCTTCGTAATATTTGATCGTACCTACTGGATATCGACGTCGAAAATTTAAATGTTTTATTTATTTGTTGATTAGTTTATTAATACGGTACAAGTATACCATATATCTTCAAATTACAATATTAAGCGCAAAACATTAATGAAAATGGAAAAAAAATAAAAATTAAAAAAGGAGCTGGCGGCCGATCGCTTGGCCTGGAGGCAGTTTGTGGATTCCATATGCTCCACATACGGAGTGGATATGGTATGATGATGATGATGATGTCATTGACAAAACGTCAATCACAAATCATCGGTAAGTCCTGTAAACGCTTATCCATATTCTCTTCCAAAATTTTCGTTTCCGTTGAGAATATTTATTTTATTTATTTATTTAACCACGTCAACAGGCCAGGAGTAGAATAGAGGGGAACAGATTTGAGAAAAATCACTTTTTTATTTTTGTGTTCTCAGCGGGAATCGAACCCGGAACCTCCGTTTCGTGAGTCCAGCGTCTTAGCCATTACGCTACGGTGCTACGGAGGCTTCTATCAATATTGTAATTGAATCCAGTTTTTGCCTTCAAGTATTTGGACCCACTAAAAACGTTCTAAGCATTCTGCAAAAAAAATATTAACTTAATGGAATATAAAAATAAATTATATTTAATAAACTGACACATCCTGTGCAGAATACTTCATTTTGGAAAATGTATTATTTTCCCGCCATTTCTGTATTTTGGTGCCGGAAAGGGAAAGAGGGTGCGTTGTGTTTATATTGGCTGATAACGAAGGCTTCGTGGCCCTAAAATAAAATAGGGACCACACTTACTACCTATATAATAAAATTATATTACGTTCTGTATTAAATTTATTTCTAGCTTAACACTTACACACAAATAATATAAAAATAATTTGATTTATATTTTTTATTGACATTGCTTGGTGGAATTTCATGATTCAATTATTTGTATATAACTAATTAGAGTAAAATAAAATTACTTGGTAATCTTCCACTTTTATTTATTTTGACCAGTTAGCGCTTTCTCCCTGTAACGGGCATCTTCAGACTGGTAACATGTTGTACAAGACAAAAGTATAAATAACAGTTTTTACAAAATAAATTTAGACACTAAAACACATGATATCACATCCCTACTTTGCTAAGGATATCGATATGTTGGAAAGAGTCCAAAGACGGGCCACTAAGTTATGTCCTAGCCTAAAACAACTTCCGTATGAGCAGAGACTAGAAACTCTTGGTCTCACAACAGGGAAGAAAAGACGGGAAAGGGGTGATTTATTTTGAAACATACAAGATAATGAACCGTCACTATAAGTGAAATAAATTGTGTGAAATCTTTAAACTGAAAAACAACGCACGACTTCGAGGCAAGTTACCTTAAGCTGGAGAAGAGCCGGGTTAATCAGAACCCAAGAAAACATTTCCTGAGCAACAGGGTGGTAGATAGCTGGAACGGGCTACCGCAGGAGCTGGTCATTGCGAATAGTGTGAACGGGTAAAAGAATGGACTGGACAAATGAACAAACTTTAACTAACTGTCCGATTTAGGCATATCAGCTTTAAGCTGCTCGCCTAATATTAAATAATAATAATAATGAGTTTCAAAAAGACAATGAGAGAAAGATGAAACTAAATACAAAAACATGTGTTAAATGGGAGTATTGTGAGAAGGTGTAGGTAATGGAGGGATAGAATTTTTTTTAAAGAAATTATATTTTATATTTTAAGGGCGACAGTATAAAATGGGGAATTTGAAAATTCTATTTGTGTACAATTATTTGAACACGCCAAAAATGAGTATAAACAAAATAAATTTTTTCAGTAAAAGGAGATAAATCCATCCCTTTGGAAAATTACCGCCCAAGTAGAGAAAAAAATACTTTAAAATCAAATCCAAGTTATTTGATTTAAGGACTCGAATTATTAACAACAAAGTGAGGGCTTTTAGCATTCATTTCATGTTGTATAAGCTGAACAATCAGGAATTTCAAAAAACCAATTCCAATATTCCATCGATTTCATTATTTCCATAACTCGGCACTTTATTAATACAGCATTGTTTTACATTATTTGCAATTCCATAGTCAGGCGTATTTAAATACCATGGAAACGGGAAGTATTTCAATAGAAATTCCATAGAAAACGTCACCCGCCAGAGTAGAAATGATGGGCAAAGTTAGCCATTGTTTATAACTTTAGCAGGGTGTCCAACTTTACTCCGGTAAATGAAAATCCCGGTAGAGAATTCATAAAGGTACACTGTTAGACTCGTTAGATCAATGTTGGAAAAGTGAAAATAAAAGGATGAAAGATATAGAATGATTTCCAATACATGTTTTTAATATGTGAATGTAAGATGTTTTAACGACATTTTGAATGTGTACAAATACTTGTAGGAAAATTACTGAATTATACTCATGCTCAGCTTGTATCAATCATCATATTGACATCTATAATATAGAGTATCTAGGCGTTTACAAGGCTTATGACCTATCATCGACTGATCTGCCGACATGTGAGACTCACATACTTAAAAAAAAGTTCGGCTCAAAATACTTGGCAATTTTCTCAATAGATTCAAAATAATATTAAAATTCCAAAAATTTCATCCAAAACATTTCGAAAATAGTTTCTTATATAAGGGAATCGTGTATTTTAATGAATTGCCCAATGAACTAAAAATATTAATGTCTTTAAGAAATTTAAATTTAAACTAAAAAACCACATTTATTTCAAACAACTATAATCACTATTTTTTGCTTACTTAATTGTTTATTTTTGCATATCTAGTGCCTAGATTTATTTTTAATTTACCTTAATATGATTACTACTTATATTTATATGTACTACCTATATTTACCTTACTACCTATGATTACTACTTATATTATGTATATTTTAGCGTAACCTCCCTCACCAAGCACAAGAGCATGTCTTTTTTATTGGTGAGGCATAGCGTTATGGTTATATTGTATTATTATTGTGATATTAAGCTTTGCAAATTTGATTCGATAATGTATTAAATAAATAAATATTAAAATAAAAATAAAAATGTCATACAGAATCACTAACATAATAGAAAAGTGAAACGACGAATGAAAATTAAACAAATTCCCTACTCTACTTCTCGACTCTTTCCGACTTATCCGCACCCAATGGTGCATAGGGCACTGCATTGGTACACCTTCCAAAATTCCTCAAATATGGTTATTAGACCTTGAAAAAAATATTTTTTTTCTTCTTGTAAAAGCTTTCATAAGTACCCCAGATTAAGTAAATTATTTGCAAATATATATATATATGGTATCGTTTTCTTCATGAATGGTATTGATTTTACTAAATATTATTTGAAAACAATTTGTAAAAAATTTTAGAAAAAAAATCAACTTCTTACTCAATTTTCTCAAAAACTATGGGTCCAATCAAAAAATTTCACGTTACAAAATTGACTTCAGATTCACTGGTTTCCCGCTTGTACATCGAGATTTGTTACACCCTGTATACGTAACAGGATCAAGTATTTCCATTTTAGCTATAATGGATCGTTGATAATTGATTTCATTGAGGGTTGGTTTCATTTAGGGGTGAATTAATAAGGGATGATTATTTTGTAAAAGCACACTCAATTAATTCCATTTTTGGTAAGAAATACCAGAGATACGAAATAAGTTATTACGTTTAGCTGGATTATGTCAAAAATAAAAATAAACCTTTTGACAAACTTCTCTCGCCTAGTACATAATAGTGAAAATTTGTTAAAGATTATTTTTATGTAAAAAAGTTATCTTTTTATTTTTTAATTTTTTTTTATATCAATCTTATAGAGTTAGAGATTTGAACAGGTTCGGGAGATATTCAAGTAAAGACACACACTACTTTTGGTCAGAGGGATTATGTGTATTATGCTGTCAAGCTCTACAACGTGCTCCCTTTGGCCATCAGAACAATAAAACAGGAACTTGTTTTCAAAAAAGCTTTGTCAAATTGGATAGTGGAGGTGGGTAGAATAGAGATAAACAAAATTATTCAACCAAATAGATAGTCTTCTTTCATAATTTTAATTTTACAATCAATTCAAAACACACATGTATGGATCCATTGTATGTTAGTAATTAAAAAAAAATTTATAAAAATTGTAAAATTAGTCCTCGGCACGGGTTACCCCAGTGAGGACAAATTTAGTATTTTTAATTTGTACTTTGCAATATGTTTTAAATAAATAAAATTAAAAAAATTATATATACGTAGTATATGGCCCAGCCAGCCGAAACGCCTTCGCCGAATGACAGTTGATACCAAAGACTATACAGATGATAGATGACAGATGAGTTTAAAAAGTTCAATGAATAAAAATTGACGTCATGATTCCAGAAAATTAGCGCCATTATTCAAATCCGGATGTATTTTAAAACTCTGACATTTAAAGCCTGCTGAAAACAAGGATTTGTCACAGAATTAAGCTTGTCTTATGTTCGGAAGAGCTTCGCAACAGGTACCTTACAATAATACTACCTAAGGCTTTTCACTCACAAAATTTTCACCCTTACGCGCCCGGAAAATCATTCAAACTCAGAGACGAAATCACTTTCTATATATAATATTTGTTTGATATTTATAACAAAGTAACATATTAAATTCATTATTTATCTTGCATTGATTCATTGTTTAGTGCATCAAATGAAAATTCATAAAAATACTACTACTTTCTCTTATCCGCACCCGATGGTGCATAGGGCATTGCATTGGTAAATAAATTAATACACTTCAAACTTTTTTCTTCGATAAATACTTTTAATTTCCCACAATTCTCTATTATTTTGTAAAAAAAAATCAATGTTTACTACTACTACGCTCCCTTTTCCGCACCCAATGGTGCATAGAACAACAATGATCATTTCTTACATGAAGGCAAGATGACCAGTCTTACGCTTCAACGCCAGTCCTAGGTATCACATATATTTTTTTTTAATTTGAAAATCACACTAAAATAAATATTTCATTTTGACCCCCATCGGAAATCGAACCCGCGACCTCACGCATGGCAGCCCAACGCGCTACCGCTACACCACAAGGTGGAAAAAACAATGTTTAGTAATCTTTAATACATTCGTATTTTAATAAAATAATCATATTTAATCCAACTTTGATTTAGGGTGAAAATTACTATTAAAATAAAAATTTAATTTTTTAAACCAGTCCACGGTATCACCTATTAAATATTAATATAAAAATCACTGGTTTTCATCACCTTGGAGTGGTTCTGAAGCGTAAGACTGATCATCTTACCTTCTTGTAGTAAAATGATCAAGAGATACTGCACTTGGTGTACCAATGCAGCGCCCTATGCGCCATTGGGTGCGGATAAGGGAAAATAGTAGTAGTAGTAGTAGTAATTATTGAAAAATGGAAAGTAGGTTACTATTTAAAATGCGGAAGAAAATGAATATTTACCAAGATTTATTTAAAAATAAAAATTTTCATAATATTTACATTGACGACCCGGCCTAACGTACATAACACCTACTTATATTATGTTGTATGTGATTATGTCTCACGCCGCGCCAGTGCGCTGTCATATACGAGTCTAAATTTGCATGCGTCTGTGGATTTTGTTAGAAGATGCGAAATCCGGTTTTTCCCTTTTTACTATTTATTTAACTATATATTCTTTGTCTTAGCGTTTTCCCAATTTTGCACCATGAATACTACATAGCCTAAGTCCAAATTTACCGAAAATAAGCTGGGAATACCACGTTACACCAACAGACACATTTCATCTTAAGAAACTTGATGCAGCTGAAGCGCATTTTTCGTCGATTATTCTAGAATGCTTGCGAGATAGAATTTTAGAATGAAATAAGGCGGAGAAAGAGGCAGAACGAAAGACTCAGCTCCCAGGCGATGCCAGGAGACCTTCACCAGTCAATTCAGTAGAAAATTGCCCTACCTTTGGTATTATGGAGACTGGAGATGGGAGGAGATCATCTGTCCTGCACTTCACTTCAAAATAACGTCACAAAACACAAAACAGACCACAAGATTTCAATTCAGACAGAAGTACACAATAAATGAGAGTTTAAAGAGTTCAAAGATGATTTTATAAGAATGCGTTTATAAGATGCGTTTAGATAAGCGAGTTGAGAATTTGCGTGCGGGTTTTTCTAGCGGCTGCGTTATTGTTGTAATTTTTAGACTACCCGCGAAGTGCCATAGATATTTCGTGTTTTTGGATAGAGGACGGTAAAGAAAGAATATAGAAATAGGAATCAAGGATTTACTGAGGCAACTTGTTCCAAGAATGACCTAGTACAAATCATCACCAGCAAGCCCCGAGAAACCAAACCCATCGGCCAAACCAAAACTTTTTTCTATCTCTTTTTTATGTCGAGATATTAAAAGTTTATAAACAAACATTATTGAAAAAAAAAAAAACATTTTTCAACCAAAAGATTATTTATACATCCCGAAGCGAACGGTTAATTATTTTTGAAGTGATTTGATGAATGCACATGGCAATTGTGATTTTTTTTTTATCTTTCTATTGATTTGTTAAATAAAAACATAAAAATGTTGAGCATTAAAAATCATCGCTTCATTCGTAGATGAATAAAGTGAAAATAATATTCAATAAACTTTGTTTTTTGGGATAATCCGTGTTACGTTTTTATCTTCTCCGACGTTTCGTTGCGGGCGCCATCTTGAAACGCCTTGAAAATCTACGAATTAAGAAAAAAATCATGACTTAGAGGGATCGAAAGTTTTGTATAATCGATTGGATTTCGATGATTAAACTAGTTTCATACAAGTTTCAAAACTTAATTTATTTCTACATAGTTAAACCACATCCCTCTGGTCTAATATTCCTTTGTTGACAATTTGTCAGCCGATTGCGCTTGTGAAGGGTTAATACGCAGTAAACGAACAGTAAAGTGCGCTGTAACCAATGTGACGTCCACGTAACGTGCGTTACGCATTTTCTACTCAAGCGTGCGAAGGGTTAAATTAAGGGATAAAGCATGTGCATTCATATATAGAGCAATATAAAACATCAATTTTATTTTACTTCGTTCTGTATCACAAGAATCCCTCCATGGGGACCTTTCAGCACTTCTTCCCTCCTCCAACGTCTGTCTCGCATCCCTCAGCTCCGCCGAGATAAAATCAAAATAAAACGTCTTCCCACGTCTGTTATTATATTAGATTTTACATAGAAACATCGTTCGTTCCGTGAATCGCTTGGCTTGGAGTCAGGTTATTGTGGAATCCATAAATGCTCCACATAGGGTGCGGAATTATGGGTTGACAATTTTAATAAAATGAACCTTTATGTTAAATGATTTTTTTTTCTCTCATGATACATGAGGGAAATGTTCCACTGAAATCCCGCGAGAGTGGGTTTAAAAAAAACAAATTTTAAGATCGAAAAAAAAATCATATTTTTTCCTAAAAACGGACCGCCGATTTTCATATCAGCCCCAAGTTTTTAATATTTATATACAAATTGAATTTTCTAGAAAGATCCCATACGGAAAATCTTCCCCCCTAAAAATTTTTGGAACTCCCGGTTTTTTTTAATTTCCAGCACTACCAAAGGAAAGAAAGGGTTTTGGGAATTTTTTTTGCCAAAGTTTTTTTTTTATTTTTAAAGGGATATTAAAAACAATTTTCCCCTTGGGTTTGGGGAAAAAAAAAAAAAATTTTAAATTAAAAGGCCCTTTTGGTTTTTTACTTTTAAAACCAAAATTTAAAAAAAAATTTGGTTTCC